>JAODAL010032093.1:0-47467 GCA_025379985.1 Phyllomedusa bahiana | reverse complement strand
TGCTTGTGAATTAGGTACAAAAAAAAAATTTTATAATTTTGGGGGTGAAAAGGGAGGTTTTTTGGGAGTCACACAGCTGAATAAAACGTTAAATTTTAACCCCCGGGATGTAAATTGCCCCAAAAGAATTGAGCCACAAAAAATATAGTTTGTAGCGTGTTACAATGCAGTTTTTTTTTACGCCACACAACAAAAATAAAATTGAAATTTAAACCCCTTTGTTTGTAAATTAGGCTCAGGAAAAATGTTATATTTTGGGGTGAAAATGAGGGTTCTTGGAGTCCCACAGTAAAAAACAAGCTTATTTAACCCCTGTATGTAAATTGCGCAAAGTTTTGACCCCACCACAAACTACTAGCTTTGGGTTTTAAAATGCGGTTTTTTTTTAGCCACAAAAAAAGAGATAAAATTGTAAACCTTTGCTTGTGAATTAGGACAAAAAAAAATGTTTAATTTTGGGGTGAAAATGGGTTTCTTGGAGTCACCACGCTAAAAAAAACGCTTAATTAACCCCCTGGTGTAAATTGCGCCAAAAAATTTGAGCAGCCAAAAAAAATGGTATTTGTTTGAAAAAACCTGTTTTTTTTAAAATGAATACAACGGGTACTGGCTTAGACCCCCCTTTGATATTAAATGTGCTGTGGCAGATGGTTTTTAAAGTTATGCAGCATGGACGCAAACGGACTTCAAAACCAAATACCCAAAAAATCAAAAATAGAACGTTAAAGAGCAGTCTCTGAGCAAGTGAGACCCCCCACAAAAACGCTGTATAAAAATCAGTTTTCGTAACAATCAGCCGCGGCAGACCTTTCCCGAGAGCTGAGAGAGGGGATTGAGCTCCAGCGTCGCGCCCATGTCACAGAATCCGCCGGTCTCTGAAATTGGGTTCATCTCTGCAATGTCATTTTGGCTGCCCTTCTTCCTCCCAAGTGCTTTCCCCATGTAGCGCCAGTGCTCGCAGCCTTTTATCAAACAAAAGCACACTTCGTTCACCCAAGTACCCCCAAAATTCGACTTCATTCGAACCAAAGTTTTCCGAAATTTTTAAACAAAGTCCCTTCGTTAGAATCAATTCGCCCCTCTTATCATTGGGGTTTTTAATTGTATTAAAAAAATTATTTTTTGCAATATAAACCTTGGTTATTTGGACCCTAAGGCAAATATTTATTTCAGTAGTTTTTCTGTTTAAAAGGGTTGTCTCATTAATAGTTTCGCCCCTTTTCTGTGAATGGGGGTTGAATTGAGGGGGGTGCTATTTTTTGCCTTTTCCCCCCCCCTTCCCCCCTCCCCTCGGGCACCCCAGGCAGCTACCCCGCCCATAATACGGGCAGGGGTTTGCTCCCCAGAAAAACCCTGGTTGCCTGCCTGGGGATTCTTTTATTGCTAATGGGCAGAACAAGGGCGAAAGGGTTTTCCTAAAACCCCCTCGGTTTTAGCTTACATACCCTCCAAAACTCCACAAAAACAAACAAACCCTCTCAGAACAGACCAGGGAACTGCAAAGTTTTTATTTCGGGGAAATGTGCCCCCTAGTACAGCACAGCATGAATTTTTCACAATTTTTTATAGTATTAAAAAATATTTTAAGCTCCACAGACTTTAAATTTTTATAGTAACAAACAGGGTCCGCTGTCACTCAATTAAATCAGCCAAATTCTCTCCCAAATTTTCTGTGTAGAGACCCGGGAGGAAGCAGGCACACACGGGGTTTAAATCCGGGCAGCAGGGCCCTAAAAACCCAGAGTCCTCCCTCCTCCCCCCCTACACAACGAAGAAATTCTTTGCTGGAAGGGCTCTCTCGTCCCCCCCCGGGCCCTTCCCAAAGGTAAGATCATTCGACCTGAACACCAGAAAGATAAGGTTTAACGGGTGGGGCTGCTATAAAAATTTTTAGAAGCTGATGCCTCCATAAAACGGGGCACCCAAAAATCAGTAGGAATTTGTAATAAAACATATTTCAAAGCGCTTTTTTTTAAAGATTTTTTAAATTTAAAAACCCCCAATCATTGTAGCAAAGACCCCCCCTTTAAAAAGGGATGAAGCAGATTTCTCGGTGAGTGGTAAGGTCAATAAACCAAATCACTTATACTTTTTTTGACAAACCTCCTGGACCGAAATTTTTTGTAAACGGTTTTTTTTTTCACCTAAAGTTTTAGTTTTGGGGGAATAGTTCTTCATTTTATGTGACATTTAAGAGCAGACCAAATTTTTTTCCCAAGGGGTTGTTTAAAATAAGACCCTTTTTTTCCTTATTATTGTCCCAAAATAAGATGTTTTCTGATTTCTTCCAACAAGATTGCACCCCAGCTAATTATGGACATGTTTTCAAAGACTATCTTCATGTACATATCCCCCAACAGTGGACAGATTTTAGGTATCTAAAAGGCCATCTTGTTCTGGTTAAACTCCTTTGGATTTCTATTTGTAGTAGTGTCAAAGCACTTGTGGCTTTTAACATGTTTGGAAAAGGTTTAAAAAAAAAAAATTTACCAAAAACATTGCTTTTTTGACTTTTTCTTTTTCTCAGGGGATAAAAAGGGAAATTTTTCCCTTTCCCCTTTTGGGGACTGAACCCCCTTTCCCCGCCTCCCCTCTCCTCTGTTTTTTTATTATTTAAACTGCTGTTAGTCCATAAAGTTCGTTCCCTTTACTCCCTTTGAAATCTTCTCTCTAGCAGCAGACTTTTGCTTAAAGTAACTAAAAGAAAAGCTTTTACTCTTGAGACTCGGGAAACCCTTTTTCAAATACACTTTTCCGAAATTCCAAAAAGTCATGTCACTGTGTCAGGGAACACTAAGCAAAGCAGACTGATAAACCAATAACTGCTATAAAACTAAACCCCAGCCTACCTTTTAGTTTTGAGTCTAAAGCTGGGAAAGGACTGAGAAACTGTAAAGGTTGAAAACCCCCTTTTTAAAAAGGTTTTTTCTCACTACATTTATTCACTTACCTCATCCTGTTTTTCCTTGGTTTCAATTTTTAAATTTAGGGGGGGTTTTTTTTAACTTTTCTTCAAATCAGGGTTCCGTAGAAACCCCGGTCGAAACCAAAAAGCAACCAGTGCGGCAAGCCTATCAAGAAGATCAAACAGGGCTATAACTATGACACCTGAGGGAAAAGATGCAGCCCCTACAAGAGGGGGGTATTTCAAAAATAGGAAAAAACACGTTAAAGGACATATATTACAGAGTGACTTGTTTTTTTTCAAGATCTTTTTAAAATAAAAAGCAATCCTTGTATGAGACAAAACCCCCTTTAATGTTTTCCTTTTAGTGTTCAATTTCCCCGGGTGCCCTTTTGGGAAAGGCATCTAGAATTTGGGGAAAAAAAAAGGCCATAGCACTCGAACATGATGAACTGCATATCAAACACATTCTGTAGACTTTATGGTCAATTTACTGGTTTCAAATAAATCCTTTTTTTTAATAGGAAAAAATAACATTATTTGGGGCCCCAAATTTTTAAAAAATGTCTAGGGCTAAAATTCACTTTTTTTGCCCAAAACCAAACCCAAAAAAGAGGTTCCCCCTTTTATTTCAAAATAGAATTTTTGGGGAAAAATGGGGAGGGGCGCTCTGATTGGTTTCTATGGGCAACAAAGTGAGTTTTTGACCCCAGACAGGGTTTATAGCCCTTTTCCCTATGTTAGCATGAGGCACACCACTGTTTTCCTAGTGAAATTCTCTAAGAGTTCTATCTATCTTCCCATTTGAAAAAAAAAAAAAACTGAAGTTGAATTCAAAGGTGGATTAAAAAGGGCCCAAACATGGGTTACAGGGCTAACAATTTCCCCATCCCTCTACATTTTTTGATAATTTTGGGCTTACCACCTAACAAACTGTTTTATAACTTTTCAAAAGCCCAGCATATTTGTAAAAAAAAGTTTGTAATTTCCAAACACATGCGGGTTGTGTAAAAAACCCCCAAAACCCACAAAACACACAGAACCACCAAAAACAGATTATAACTAATATTTTTGGGTATCTTCTTTTTTTACAGTTTTATTGACAATTATGGCATACCAATTTAGAATTGATAATGACATCATAACAAAAATTAAAGGGAAACGCATAACCTTTAGATGGGGAAAAAGGGTCATTTGGGGCTTATAGAAAATAAAAAAAAACCCCCTTAACCCATCAGCTTTTAGACAACAGGCGGTGTTAAGGGATTGGACTAAGCTGAACGCTGAGTGCTTCTACCACAAACTGGCTGTTTGGATACAGATGCCACCCACCACTAACAGCAGGGATCGCAACCAGCTGTTTAACTCCCTAGGCTATGTTCACATGCAGGCCCGGACTGCCCCATAGGGAAAACCCGGGGCATTTGCCCGGGGGCCCTGGGGCCCCGGGCCGGGGGCCGGGCCCCGGATCCCCGCCGAGGAGGACGGTTTTCCCCCCCCCAGGGGGCCCCGGGGTCCCGGTTTGGGGGGCTGTGGCACCACAGGGCCGCAAGGTCCATAGCGCCCGGGACCCGTGAGGGGCCACGGGCCCCCCCTCGCCCCACGGCTTGCAGGGGGGGGGGGTCCCCGGGCCCCAGCTAGCACCATCACGGCCGCCCCCTCCCCGCGCGGGGCAAGCAGCACCGAGGCTGAACATCGGGGATCTACTGATCCCTCTGTTCACTTCCCGGGGAGCCGGGGGGCGGGCCCGGGTTTTTAAACTCATCGGCGCCTGCTCCGGGGCCCCCTCTCTGCAATGGCGGCCCCCGGGCCCAGATGAAAGGAGGGACAGCGGGTGAGTATTACTTTTTTTTATTTTTTTTTTTAAATACTTACGCCCTGGCTGCCAAAATATCCCCGGGGGTATATACTGCCCCGCCCTGGCTTTATACTGCCCTCCCCCTGGTACCTAAATGCCCCCCCCCTGGCTATATACTCCCCCCTGCCCTGGCTATTATCCGCCCCACCCTGCCCCTAAAAAAGGGCCCTGCCCGGGAAAAATCCCCTCCCGGTTGCAAAAAAACACTCCCCCGGGCTGCCTTTACGCCCCGCCCTGACTAATACTGCCCTGCCCTCCCCCTGGCAAAATTGCCCCTCCCCTGGAAAATTTACTCCCCCTGCCCTGGCTGCCTATAAAGCCCTCCCCGGCTATACTGCCCCTCCCCTGGCGCCTTAATACCCTCCCGGCTTATCTCCCCTGCCCTGCTCCCTAAAATAGCCCTGCCCTGGCTAATACTGCTCCTCCCCGGGCCAATATACTTTTCCCTGCCCTGGCTCCTTAATAGCACTGCCCTTTTTATATACTCCCCCCTCCCCTGGCTATGATACCCGCCCTGGCACCAACCCCGCCCTGGCTAATGATCCCTCCCCTGGCATGTTACCCTGCCTGGCTCCCTATCCCTGCCTGGTATATGATCCCTCCCCCTGGCTACCTTTTCCCCTTCCCTGGTACCGATACCCTCCCCTGGCTACCATACCCTGCCTGGCTATTGATGCCCTGCCCGGCTACCTAACCCTGCCCTGTCTGCCATCCCCTGTTTGCTACCTAACCCGCCCTGGCTAATGATGCCCTGCCCGGCTACGATACCCTGCCGGCTACCTTCCCCCCCCCTGGCTATATGAATGCCCCCCCCGGGTTACCTATCCCCTGCCCTGGCACCATACACCCCCCCGGGGGTAATTGAGGCCCGCCCGGGCACTGAAAACCGGGGCCTGGCTACCTATACCCTCCCCTGGCTATATGATCCCCTGCCCTGGCTATTGATACCCTGCCTTTGGCTACCAACCCGCCTCCACCTATACACGCTGGCTATAAAAACCCTCCCCCTGGCTACTGATCCCCTGCCCTGGCTACTGATACCCTGCCCTGGCTTGATCCCCTCCCCTGGCTACTGATCCCCTTCCCCTGGCACTGAACCCTGCCGGGCTCCCTACACCGCCTTGCTATAGATGCCCGCCCGGCTACCTAAAAACCCTCCCTTTGGTTAATATGCCCTGCCCGGGCTCCCTTTGCCCTCCCCTGCTATATGATCCCTCCCTGGATACCTATACCCTGCCCTGTATTGATCCCGGCCCTGGTTTCCCTAACCCTCCCCCTGGTGCCTAAATAGCACTGCCTCCCTATACACGCCTTGGGGCTGCCTATAATACCCCCTACCTTAACCCATGCCCGGCGCCTAACATGTCCCCCCTCCTATATCTGTCCCTGCTGCCATAAGGGCCCGTCGCTTTACTTCCCGTCTGCCTGTTTCTGTCCCTGCCTATTAAACTGGCCCGTTCCGCATACTATCCCTGCCTGCCTGCTACTATCCCTGCCTCCGGATATTTTCCCTGCCCCGATACTACCCTGCCTGCCTCATAGGGCCCCTCCCTGCCGCATCTGGCCCGCCTCCTGCATACTGGCCCGCTGCCTGCATACTGTCCCTGCCGCCTACAACTGGCCCTGCCTGCCTACTACCCCATGCCTCCTAAGGGGGGTCACCTATTTACAGCCACTTAAGACATTTTTTAATTTCTAATTTTTTAGGGTCAACATCCCCTTTTTTGGGGGAATTGATGGGGAAAAGGCTGGAAGAGAGAGGAGTCAAGATGTATTTGTTGTAAATTCTACAGGACGATATTTACCGGGAGAAAAAACCCTTTGCATGCTGTACGGACGAGAAAAAAAGGGGGGGAAGACAAGGGGAAACACATGGAGGTTTTTTGGGGAAAAAAAGAAAAGGGGAAGAAACAACTCCCACAGCGCTAGTCTCCCTGTGGTCTCTCTTTTTCTTTTGTAATGAAACATGCTTATTCATGTTTTGACCTGATACTGGGATGTGATTGCTGGGGTTTAGTTTGTTGGTTTTTTGTAAGGTCCAGGTTGGGGGGTTGTCCCTATTTTAAGGCCACACCTGGATTAGGGTTTCTTGCACCACTGTTTCCCTTGCCTTCTGAGGGGGGCTCACACGAGCGGTTTTTGGTGATTTTTTTATGCGTTTTTTGTGGGGAAAAAATTTCAGCAATTTAAATGCTCTGCCTTTCTGCACAAAACGCACCAAAAACACAAAAATGACCAAAAATTTCTCCGTGTAAAGCAGCTTTTTAAATGAGTTTATTTTTGACAGTGGGAAAATGCGAAACAAGGGCATTTTTTTAAGCGGATATTTTATGTGGGCTGGGGGCGGGCTTTGTCCAGGGCTGATTTTTTTTTTCCCAGTCCGGGGCCCGTTCAATAGCATTTTGGGGGAAAATTCCCCCCGCAATTACGCCGGGGCCCCTGGGGGCTCGCACCCTCCCCCCATGGGGGAAGGGGGGTTTTTCCCCAGCTAGGGCCCATAATATTCTTTTTAAGTGGTATTGCCGGAATAATTACATGTCACTTACTCCCCCCCTCCCCCCTATTGTCGAGAGGGAGAGGGAAGTAACCCTATTCTCTATGAGACTGTGGATTACGTAATGACTGGAACTTTTCTGCGGGGTTTATCACGGGAAACCAAAATATCCCAGTTTTAATCGTGGAACTAGCCCCTTTGATGCCACCGATTGCGGCTCAATGAATAAGAAAGATCGGCCCCTCTCACGAGATTGCAAGTTGCTGATCATTGTAAAATGGGGGACTGAAGCCTTTTAAGGGGGTTCCCTTGCTGCCCTTCTGCGATTCTAACACTTCCTTCCCCAGACAGGAACAAACTACTTTTTCTCCACTTAAAGTCAATAGGGGGAGAAACACTTCCTACATAGATAATTGTCCCCGGATATACCCAAAACAATGTACAAAACAAAAACTCAAATGGTGATAAACCCTGGAAAAATAATAAAATAAAAACTTTTAATGCACAAAATAAAATATATATAGGGGGATAAACACTACATAACCTAACGGGAAAAACTAACCCTATCAAAATGACTCCTATGCAATGGAAGTCGTCCTAAAAAGGACTTCCCAAAAACAAAAAACCTATCTAAACTGACCCTAACATAGCTAAAAATGTTTACTAATAATCCAAATTACAAATGATAAACTAAAAAAAAGGAGGGTCCAATATGTAAAAAACATCCAAACAATGTCTTTAAACATCAAACAAAACACACCACTTAAAACGCATTTCCCCCAAAAGGTGAAGGGGGTTCATCAGGGAAAATAAAGGGTGGTACAGAGAAAGGTAGATATAAAAATTATATCCAAAAAACTACGCCCCCTCTGAAAAAACCATAATCCCCGGGGTTGCGGATAAGGTCCTGAATGGTCCAATCAAGGATCCTGATACACAAATAAATAAAATAATAAATAAGTTACACATAATTGGTATCGCTGTGTTTTTTAAAAACCCTGCCCTTTAAATATAAATCTTCACCCCGTACGAAAAAAGTGTAGAAGAAAAAGTTCCAAACGGCAAAATTGTAAGGTTTTTTGTCATTTCACATCCCCTAAAAATTGGAATACAAAAGGGATCAAAAAAGTTATATCCCAAAATACTACCAATAAAAAGTGCTCTTCAGCCCGTGAAAAAATGCTCCCTCACTCAAGTCCATAGGTGGCGGTACAAAAAAAGTTATTGCTTCAGTGGGCGGGGTCAAATTAAAAAATTAGAAAATGTTTGTATTTTTTTTTATGGTACCAAAATGTAAGGAAAACCGTACATATTTGGTATTGCCAGAATCGTATCAACCTGCAGAATACAGATAACCTATCCCACAAACATGGCACTTTTATGTTTTTTTTCACATTTCGCCCCACATAGAATTTCTTTGGCGGTTTTCCAGCGTGTCCTATGGTGCGATGAATGACACCATTAGAAATACATCTTTTCCCGCAGAAAAACTCTCATATGTTTTGAATGGAAAAATAAAAAAATTTTGGGTTTTTGGAAAGGGCGAGACGAAAACCCATTTTATTTGATGTGAAGTGTTAAGGGTTAATGTAATAAAAATTTCCCAAAGCTGAATTGAATAGCCAAAAACACCGTTTCAAGCTTTTCTAAAAAAATTTGCTCAGAAAGTACATAAATTAAAAGTCTGTGACAAGGAGTGGAGACCGCAAAATGGCTCAATAATTCCTTTCAATTTTATAAGGTCCCATCTGAAGACTATTTCGTGATCAAAAAGGAAAGCTCCCGGCGCATTCACCAAAGTATCCATGAAGTCTGATTGACAGAGCATTTTCACCCCCTCCCCCCCCTACCCTTTAAAAATGTATTAATGTGAAACCCGTTTCCCCCAAAAATAAGGCTGTCATATTCATTTTTGCTCCAAAAGCGAGCTAAGACTTTTTTTTAGGGGAGGTCTTATTTTTCTAATTTTACAAGAATTTACATTTATTTTTTGAAAAAAAACATCAACATGTATTAAAACTGTAGTGTTTCATCACATTTGCATAAGCAGCACACTTGAAAATTCATTAAAAAAATGCATAGGCTTATTTTGGGGGTGTCATTTTGGGGAAAAAAGGGGAGTAAAGTGAGGCTGTGTGAAAAAAACCCATATGGGTTGGTGTGTGATCACAAACTGATTCTTCCCCTTTCCTTGCACTCAGCATGTCCTAAGTGCTAGGTGCTCAGGGCCAATAGTTTGTTCCAGCCATAGCAGTATTTCCATGCTCATGACATGGGAAATGCAAACTGACTTATCGACTTTTCTGTTTTTCAGCCCCCCAGTACCCAGGGCTGGGAGTCGGCAAGCCAAAGCCCCCACTCCAAACCCTCAAATTTCCCCCAAAACCCCCTCCCGACTCCGACTCCATATACCGGCGCAGTTTTAAGTGAAACTTTACTGTAGTAAAAGGAAAAATAGGCTGTTTTTCACCCTTTGAACCAAAAATCAAGCTATTAAGGTGAACAGAACTGACAAAACAAAATTTAACAATATTTTGACTTTTGAACACTTGTGGGTAGATTTTAAGAAAAAAATGTATTTGTATCCCCAATCCGTCGCACCAAATTGGGGAAAGTGTAAAAAAGACGGGGATCAGATTTTGGTCAAAACCTGCTTTTAAACTATTCCCGAGCCCCCAAGGTTAGGCAGAGCTGAAAGCCAAAGGTGGATTTACCAAATACTAACAAAATACAAATTAACATTTTGATTTTTGGGAGCAAAACAGTAACAATGCAGTTACAGGAAATAATCTACAGAACTAAGCAGACGCTAAATACTTGCAAGTCACATTTATGTATCGCCTCCATCAGATTCTGCATACATGACCTCACATCTGATCTCATTGTTTCCAGGCTAGAAAACGGCCTCTCTACACTAAATTGGGTTGGGGGCAAAGTGGTGACCACAGGGGTAACATCTCTAACAATGTCAGGGTATTAAGGAATTGCCTCAGCCACAGTCCGTTTTGATGAATGGTTGGACTCTTCTACTTTGAAAGCAGGTGAAAATTTTTGGTGAAATCAGTTTGTCATGGGATCGGAATCTTTTCCCCTGGGGCAGCGCTTTGCCTACTCCATGTCATCAATTACACTCCTCATGTGATAAGGCTGAAGATATGGGAGCAGTAGCACTGGCCGGACCAAATTCCTCTTGCTCTTTGCACTGCATCGAACTAACTGGACCAACTAATTATATATTTTGGGAGTCGGGGTCGGTCCCTTTTATGACGACTCCGACTCCTGCAAAATAGGCACCGACTCCACAGCCCTAGTGATAGTCGCCTGCTGATCCGCTGCCGCTTCTAAGCTTCTCAGGATCCGCTCCTTTTTACTTCCGGGCTATCATTCCGACATGCACAAGAGGTTCGCCCTCCATAGTGTGTGAAAAGAGTGCAAGCCATGTGGGTGGCTTTAGAGCAGCAGTCTGTCACTGGGAGGTTAGTATCAGTTTTTTTTCTATTTTCCCCACTCTGGCGCCATTAACTGTAATTTTTTAGGGTACGCATAGAATCTGCATACAAAAATCTGCACCAGTTGATGTAAATTTCATTGCAGATTTATTGTGTCACAATAAAGCCACTGTTAAACCCACCCTGTTTGGTGCAGAATTTATACTGTGGGGACCTGCTAAAGAACTGACCCGTGTAAAGCTATCCTGAAGATAGGCCAAAACCTGCATCAAATCTTTTGTTTAATACTTACTGGCAGGGGAGATACCATGATCACCAAGGTGGTTCTCCCAGGGTGAGGCTCATCCATTGCACTCCGGGGGTGCTGACCCCTGCGATTTCCCCAAATGCGGAAAACTCCACTGCATAATTTGTGGTAGTGGGGGACTGCGTTCGCGCTTTCCCCTGTTGTTGTTTTCTTTTTTTATTTTTTTTTTATTTTTGTTTAATTGTACCTCTTTACATACTGCTTATTTTATAATCACACAATATGTGCATATAATGCGTGGAAAGCTTCCACAGAGTGTGGATATCATCCACTTGACTGTTACTAAATTTCACTATCGATTTAACCTGCACAAATCCACAGCATGTCCTGTGAATTTACTCTTAATTACGTCAATCTCCTACTCCTGGGAGCGACTTTCCCTGAATTAGTAAGGATCCACCTCCTTAGCTGCAGGAAGGTTTTATACCAACGTTTTATTTAGTCATTTTTATAATCAATTTTTACCAAAGATATTGATTAACTGATATTGATTACAACCCTATTGCAGGGCATTAGGGTTATGATATAAAACCAAAGCCAATTAAACTACGCTTGCAAACCGTTTTATTGCTTTGTGTCCGCAGAAGGTCATAAGTTAATAGGAGATATGATACGGGTTCTTCGAACTGTGTGCCTTCCTTTCACTGTAAATGAATAGAGCGACACGAAGATTTTCCAGGTAGAGCAGAAGAATGTGAATGTGAGGAGATCTTAGTTGAACCAATTATGATTACGGAGTTTAGGGGATAAGATATGTAACACATGAGAACATATCATTGGATAACATGAATGACTCAGCGGATCAGCGAAATGAACACAGCAGAGATTATAGTGGATTTTCAGGTTATTAGTGATCAAATTTGAGAGAGACTTTGTGGCCAAACCTGATGTACAGTGCCTTGTGAAAGTATTTGGCCCCCTTGAACTTTTCAACCTTTTGCCACATTTCAGGCTTCAAACATAAAGATATAAAATTTTAGTTTTTTTGTGCAGAATCAACAACAAGTGGGACACAATTGTGAAGTGGAACGAAATTTATTGGATATTAACAATCGGTAGAAAACCACATGGAACAGCATGTCTGCACAGTTTTCACCTGCACCTTGGCTGCCAGTCTTCTGCCAAATTTGGTTTTACCTTTTGTTTGCCTACCATAGCAGTAGGTCTGATCTGCTTAAGGCTGTGCGTGCACATGACAAAGGGCAAAATACTGTGCTTAGTCATACTGAATCGTCATTTGCATAGTAATATTTGAGGATTTTTGACTCGGTTTTAGTTTTTTGGTCAGGTTCTAGAATTTGGATTGTCAATGTTTTTTTTGTTAGACAGTGTAAGGGCCATGCATAAACAGCAAAATGATTGCCAGCTCACTACTCTCATGTGGACAGGTTGCATGGATCCTTGTGACAGGCAGCCGGGAGATACAGACAGAAGGAGATCCAGCAAGCCTTAAAATAAAAGTCTTACTTTATTTAACGATGGTCAAACACGTGGCACATCAGGACAGGTGATGGGATGACGATGTTTCGAGCACAAGGCTCGTAATCAGAGCGTAAGTGTAAGGGTCATCTACATGACAAGAATTTATAGTCGTTTTTTCTGAGTGATTTCAAATTTGAAATCGGATTGAAAACTGACTGTAAACCATTCCCATAGACCTCAGTAGAAAATCCGACCGCTAGTCTACGCGGCACGGATTTTCTGAGGTCAGAAAACTTGAACAGGCACACTTGTCCAACGGATTTCCGACGGAAAATGTACTGTTCAATGCCAATGGGCTGGCCGAAGCCGAAATCCAACCACAAAATCTTCCCCAAAAAAAGTGACAAAAACAATTGTAAAATACCATCAGATTCTGTTATAGAATCCAACAGTTATTTTACAATTGCTGTGGGAACATATCCTAAGGATCTACCGTATATACTCGAGTATAAGCCGACCCGAGTATAAGCCGAGGCACCTACTTTTGCCACAAAAACCGGGAAAGCTTATTGACTCGAGTAGAAGCCTAGGGTGGAAAACGCAGCGGCGACTGGTGAATTTTAAAAATAAAAATAGATACCAATAAAATTACATAGGCAGTTTAATGTCCCCCATAGGCAGGTATAGGCAGTTTAATGTCCCCCATAGGCAGATATAGGCAGGTATAGGCAGTTTAATGTCCCCCATAGGCAGATATAGGCTGGTAAAGGCAGTTTAATGTCCCCCATAGGCAGGTTATAGGCATGTATAGGCAGTTTAATGTATCCCAAAGGCTGGTATAGGCAGCTATATGTCCCCCTAGGCAGGCTATAGGCAGGCAATTGCCCCCATAGGCAGGTATAAGTCCTCATAGGCAGGTATAGGTAGTTAAAGGCTGGTATAGGCAGGTATAGGTCCCCTAGGCAGGCTATAGGCAGGTATAGGCAGGCATAGTCCCCCTAGACAGGCTATAGGCAGATATAGGTCACCTAGGCAGGCTATAGGCAGGTATATGCAGGGTATAGGCTGGCATAGGTCCCCCTAGACAGGCAATAGGCAGGTATAGGTCCCCTAGGCAGGTATAGGCAGTACTAGGCAGGTATAGGCATTACTAGGCAGGTATAGGCAGGCTATAGGCAGTACTAGGCAGGTATAGGCAGTACTAGGCAGGTATAGGCAGTACTAGGCAGGTATAGGCAGTACTAGGCAGGTATAGATAGTACTAGGCAGGTATAGGGCAGGTATAGGCAGTACTAGGCAGGTATAGGCAGGTATAGATAGTACTAGGCAGGTATAGGCAGTACTAGGCAGGGTATAGGCAGGTATAGATAGTACTAGGCAGGTATAGGGCAGGTATAGGCAGGTATAGATAGTACTAGGCAGTTATAGGGCAGGTATAGGCAGGTATAGGCAGGTATAGGCATCGTTTTAAAACAAAAAACAACCACTTACCTCGATCCCCGCTGCTCCGTCTCCCGGGCGTGCTCCTCGGTCTTCTCGGCACAGGCGGGTGATGTCATCAGGCCGCGCACGCAGCGTGCTGACACACGCTGCCTGTGCCGGAAACTCCGGACGCCCGCGAGTTTGCGGCCGCCCGGAGTCCACTGTGGAGCACGGAGCGCTCGTTCTCTGCCCCGCAGTGGTATCTCTTCTCCTGCATGCGCTCCGGAGGAGTCGCATACAGAGGAAGAGATAGCTGACAGCGCCTGTACCACCGCAGCGCCCGGACACTGTGCGCTCACTCGGCAATCAGTTATATGCGCTCCCTGAGGAGCCGCATATAACTGAAGCGTCCCTGTCGGCGCACGGGCCATCGCAGCACCCGAGTGCCGACAGTGACTCGAGTATAAGCCGAGGGGGGATTTTTCAGCACATTTTTTGTGCTGGAAATCTCGGCTTATACTCGAGTATATACGGTATATATTATATATTTTCATATATTATATTCTCATATAAATATATACATATCCTCTATCTCCCACTGCTCACACAGAATTATGATGATGACTAAGGACGGAGCTGGGAGGGGGTGGGATGATGTTACCAGTCTTCAGGGAGGGAAGACCCGCCTACTGGGAGGAGAGAGGTGCCTACTGGGAGGAGAGACATGCCTACTGGGAGGAGAGACCCGCCCCTGGATTTGAAACTGTAAGAGAGAGAAACAGATCAGATACTTGCGAAAACCTGTAGTGAGAAAATCTCTTTAACAGGAATACTTATTGGGAATTTGTGTAACATCATCATAAAGTATTCTATTCATTTCTGCAGGTATTGAGAAGCTAATTGAAATACTGGATTATTCCAAGGCTATAACAAATACTGTGTTGTAGTTGCTGAGTGTTTTTGCCAAAAATAGAGTAAGTGAAGTGCGCTTGTGACTGTACTTTCTTTGTTTTTCAGTTCCCTCCTAACCAGGCTTAAACGTATTTTAAAGGCAAAAATATTATACCTACAGAGGATTAGAAAGATAAAACTAAATATCTTTTAAAGGGGTTTTGCCACGATGTAATGTTGACATGGGATCCTTCAAAATGGGTATTTAATCACTTTTCTAAATATATGTGATTAATAAAGGTGAAGCCTGTGAGAGCTACAGCGTTGCTCAGTCCCCCTTAGTTTCCTGAAAGTTTACATTAGACAGGACCAGGACACTGACAGGAGCTGATCTGGCCGCACTTGCGTGTTTGCACTTCTTATCTAATGACAGGGAACATAAAGGAGCTTGCAAGTGGCTTGGTAGAAATGTGCAGTGTATGATGCTGTCTGCTGTATAGAGAATCCACTGGTTGTAATGCAATTATTTGAGTAAACATTGCAGACGCTCCCTTCTTCCTCACTCTCGGCTCACCCCCTCCCTCACCCCTGCAGCCGCTCATGACTCAGCATGCTTTGTTTATCTTCTCTCCTGAGCAGATAAGAGGTAAGGAACTCACTTCATGGCAAAACCACTTTAAGTATCCATTAAAAATGTTAAAACATTGTTGCAGTATAAATTTACCATAAGAAAGTATCAAAAACTGCATATAATGAATGGGTCAGTTTTATGTGATATAATAATAGCATAAAATTCTGGATAAAATAGGTAAAGAGAAATATAATAACTACAAAAATACCAAAGCGGCATAAGAAACGGACCAGATGAATGATAAGGAAATGTCTCAATGCGTGTGTCCTCTCTTACTACCCCCTCACAAACCCAATGTTGAACCTTTCAGGGGGGGTGGGGGGGGGGGTGGGGGTTTCCTTATTACCCTATTGATCTGCATCTTCTGATCGTTTGGTATTGTTAGGTAATGTGTTGGATACCTTCTAGTAGTATTCAGACATATAGGGCCAACAGAGGGTAACATTCAGGTGTGAATTTAGCTTAAATGGGTGTTCCTCCCATGCATTTTGATGGCAACTCTGGGACCCGCACCTATCTTGGACAGCCTCAAAAGTTCTTGGTTAAGAATGGAGAGTTGTGCTCTAGAGGTGGAACCGGCACCTATTGCACTTTGATGCCATATCAATGGGATATGTTATCAAAGTGCATGGTTGGAATATAACTTTAACTGCTGGCCCTGAGATAGGATCCCAAATAGAGGACCCTCTCTATTACTTCAGAATTCTTTACTAAAATAGACAATTTCTGTTCTAAGCTGGAAGTCCGTTTAAGATGAAAAATAACAGTAAAAATAACAAATTTACTATTCATAATTTTGTGTCTTTCAGATCCCAGCAAATCTCCACCCCAGTGGTTATGCAGTTTGGACATGCAGAGACGCTCTTGCCATTACTGGCTCTTATGGGACTGTTCAAAGACGAGAAACCTTTGACGGCTGACAACTTCTCCACACACACACAGCAGAAGTTTCGCAGTGGCAAAATTGTGCCTTATGCTTCTAACCTGGTATTTGTCTTGTACCACTGCGACTTGGCACAGAGTCCCAAGGAGGAGTACCAGGTTCAGTTGCTGCTCAATGAACATCTTCTTCCTTTTCCTCATTCTCAAGAGTCGGTCTGTCTTTTTGATGACCTTAAGAACCAGTACAGCCACCTCCTTGACCGCTGCCATGTGCGGGACGAATGTCAGCTGACACAAGTAGCTCATATGTCTGATGATGAGCTGTGAGATGGTCAGGATTAGGCAAAGTGGGGCTTCTCAGCTTTTGGTGAAACGGCAATTTCCAACATAGAACTTATAGTCCACCATCTGCTGGCAATCTATAGGTTTTATTTTTTAAAATTTTGGTTGGCTTCCTATTCACCAATAATTTCCGTTTCTGAAGACAGGGTTACTTGTGCTGAGGTTTTTATTTTTTGGCTTGAGTGGGACAATATGCAGTCAGTATTTTTCATGAGAATAATTCTTGTATAATCTTGGTGCTCTGTTGGAGGTTTTTGTGCAATATGTAGGGATAGCATTTATTTGATGGTTTTTTTATTGGCTTTTTGTGGTGTGATTTTGTTGGACATGAATTGTTTGCTTTTCCAGTGTTTTTAGGGTATGATTGACTTTAAATATGGAACTGACAGTAGATATAAAAATGTCGTACTATTTCAATAAAAGACTATTACAGCTGCTTGATGAAGGACCGGGCGTCCTTGCTGTATTGTTGGAAGTAATAAAATCACTCCGTTCGCTTCTTGGCAGCTTTTACATTTATTTATAAGATTAGCTCATGCACCAGGAATCTTTGTCTACATATTTGGCGTTCGATAAGAGCCTTGTGTGTGGGTAGTAAATGGCTGAGATAAGATGCAGGAGCCTGTATGGGAGGTTTTGTATTTTCAGAAAAGTTTACAGCGACCAAACATTAAGATGATTTGATTCATGATATACTTGTTAGTTCATTTATTGCAGGTTAAACTGACATGTTAGCAGTACAACTGACAATAATAATGGATTTTCTACCATGGGTGTAGGTAAGGGATGTAGTGCGTGTAGTTGCTTTTGGTCCAGCGCCATTTGAATGCATTGGCATGCTGGGGTGTTGCATGTAGGGTTCGACGACCATAGGGGCCCCATGCTAATCTATACACATTTTAAACAAATTTTTCAATCACCCGCCTCAGCATTCAAATCTTTTTCTAACTCGGTGTAAGGAGAAAAATGACAACATGTGATGAGGTTAGGCATGTTGTGTTTTTTCAGGGGCTTTTCTTGGAAGCAGAATATTATAACTGGTCCTTGGGAGGGAATTCACGGCTGAGGACAGCAGTTACTGACAGTGTCATAAGCATTTATTTTATTGATTTATATTTTTATTCCATTGCGTGGTTGTCAAGGCATTCCTCACTGAACTACACTGCCTATATGCCTATAATGCTGTTAAGATCGTCCTGCCTTGGAGCCCTACTACAGAAGAGCATTCGTGTGCAGTGCTAGGGCCAATATCCAACACATTAATTGAAAAATGTCATTATGTAAGATTGAGCTATTTCACTAATAATATTTATGGTGGGTTTTTATCATATTATGAGCCTCAATGTATATTTTTTTTTTCAACAGGGCCACAAGCTTTAATTTCACCTTTTTAGAGTAAAGTCGACAAGTGAGACCTTAATACCCTTTCCAGATGAGATAAGGCTATAAATGAGATGGCCAGATATCTTCCTGACATTGGTAGTTGCCAAGACATCTTCAAGGGTCTTGGGACTTTTGTGTGCTGCTAACTCAGGGCTTGTATGCTTTAAACTGGTCATACACGTAAGATTAGGAATATGCACAGTGTGGCCATATTTATCAGTATTGCACTCAACATACCAAATTTTACTGACCAATCAGGGACATGAAAAATGTTCAAACCAAACATTTGTAATTTAGATCAGTGAGCACTCTGAAAAGTCCAGTGTCAGAATAATTTTTTTGATGGACAGTAATTGTAAGATTTAAATATTAGTTAGCTGAAATGGTCAACATCGACCATGTCAACTTATTTAGCTAGTTTTAATTTTGGAAATGGGCAGTAAATGCCATCTGTCCTATGGAAAAGGATTGGCTTTAAAGTAAAATTGACATGGGAAGCTTGCAAATTAAATAAACATTTTCATCATTCATGTTTAGCAACATCTGAAACTAAAATTGATCATCATCCATCTAGTTAAATATAGTTTATATAGTTAAATAGAGTTGTTTTTTTAATGCAATTTTTCCCAACCTTATTTCACAGAAGTAAATAATTTTGTGGCGGTGTAACTTTTTCAAACTATTGGACCAAATCATATAATCGGCAAGCACAAAGTATTATATATTGTCCGGCTGGAAGGGACAAAACTCTTCTTATACTGCCATCTGTGATCAAAGTTTTCGCTACATAAAACTACATGGCCGTTGATGGACTAATAATACACAATTTATTTAAACTTTTTCTGTCCGTATATAATGCTGAGTATTCGATTTTCCAGCTGATGGGATCTACATTTATTTTTTACAAGAAATATACAGATTTATTTGCAAGTATATAGAATTGTGCCTTATTTGTATATGACAGTTTACATATTTGATGCTGTTAAAGAGGTTTTGACACAAATCAAAATCCCATAGCTCACTATGAACCGGCCTCAGTGAATGGGGAGATGGCCGCGTCTGCGCAGCACTTCCCTATTCATGTCTATGGAAGTTTCAAACATAGTCCAACATGCTCGCTTAGCCTTATTCACAACTGCCACAGAAAAAAACGGGGAGAACTGCGCGGCTAACACCCCATTCTCTGAGGCCATCTCAAAGCAAGCTTTAAACCCCTATAAGGGATTGATTAGGTTTTGTGAGGACTATATACAAAAATCGGAGGAGTTCACAAGTAACAGCTAGTAAAGAAGACCTGTGACATCACTTGATCTGTCTGTTTTAGTAAATACCTATATACCCCCAGAGAACATTTTTTGTTGAGCTTTGCTTTGCTATTCCTCCAGGAAATGTATGAATATATTGACTTGTGGGTGTTACCATTTTCCTTATCACTAGTGTTGTGCTACATATTCAGATATTGCCATTTCAGCTGCACCTAAATTTTGCCGGCAATAGCGGAAAAATTGTGCAACCAATTCTATCCAGGAAAAGGTTGATTGTGTGACATTCTCGCAGGCAAAATTCGGGTCCAGTCGATGCGGCCCTTTTTGAATCTTAAGCATAATAAAACCTGGTCAATAAGGTTTGTCCCTACACTGTTTGAGACGTTGGATGGACAGTATGTTTAGGCTAAGGGTGCGCTCACATGGCAATGTCGAATTATCTGAACGGTATTTTGTAGTTTTTTGCACGCAAGGGGACGGCTTTTGTTCGCGGATTCAAGCGGTCCCTTTTTTACATTGAACTGTTCATGGTCTGCCCAAAACTGGGTGGAAGAATTAACTTGTTCTAAGTTTTTTGTTACGCTGGTGGTGTGAAGAACCATCCGGCAGAAAATTCACACTGCACGGATTTTCTATTTAAACCTAAGTAAAAGGTTGACAGTTGGTTTACATCTGTAAATCCGACTGAAAATCTGCCATGTGGATGGGCCCTAAGTCTACATGGCTCAGATTTTTGGCAGATTAAGTATGTAGAATCCGCCGAAAATCCGACGGTACCCTGTGCTGCATAGACAGCGATAAAAATTCAGTGCTGTAGTCCAACACAGATTTTTTACGATGGGATTTAAAATCTGGCAGATTTTAAAACATGTTAGATAACACGCCCGGATTCAAATGTGCAGGACTGACAGCAAATCCGAAAACCAACCGTGGTTTTAGCGCAAATCTGCACCAAAAACCGTGTTATAGCCGCGGTCCAGCAATGTTAAAATGCCATCGGATTTTGGATGCCATTTTAAAGGGGTTATCTCACTACAAGGATTGCTTTTTATATTAAAGATCTTGCAAAAACAAGTCACTTTGCAATATGTGTCCATTAACAGTGTCCTACCTATTCCTAGATATCCCCTGTTGTATGAGCTGCATCAGCTACTAAGGTCACTATAGCTACAGACCTGATCGATCTCTCCTGATAGTCTGCCAGCACTGGTTGCTATAGCTACAGACCTGGCTTCTACTGCAGCCTAGTAGTAGCTCAGTAAACACGCCCCTGAATTCAAAATGAAGCCAGAAAACAGGACGAATCAATGTAGTGAGACAACCCCTTTAATAGAGCGTGTGTAGACTTAGACTTACTCTTTCCTCCTCCTTCCCCCATTGATAAAGAGAACGGTAACATCCAATTATCAATGTATTCATCCATTTTCAGGAAGAGTAACTAAGCAGCAGCACAATGCAGAGAAAAGGTTCTCCGGAATTGTTATCTTAGTAAGTTTGTACTAGAAAAGACTTGACAAATCCTGTTTAACCAGAAGGGAAAGCACGTTAGTCATGTGTTTTCTCCCCTCTAAGGCTAGGTTCACACAGTGCCCCTTTAAGGCTAGGTTCACACAGTGCCCCTCTAAGGCTAGGCTCACACAGTGCCCCTCTAAGGCTAGGTTCACACAGTGCCCCTCTAAGGCTAGGTTCACACAGTGCCCCTCTAAGGCTAGGTTCACACAGTGCCCCTCTAAGGCTAGGTTCACACAGTGCCCCTCTAAGGCTAGGATCACACAGTGCCCCTCTAAGGCTAGGATCACACAGTGCCCCTCTAAGGCTAGGTTCACACAGTGCCCCTCTAAGGCTAGGTTCACACAGTGCCCCTCTAAGGCTAGGCTCACACAATGCCCCTCTAAGGCTAAGTTCACACAGTGCCCCTCTAAGGCTAGGTTCACACAGTGCCCCTCTAAGGCTAGGTTCACACAGTGCCCCTCTAAGGCTAGGTTCACACAGAGCCCCTCTAAGCCTAGCTTCACACATTTCACCTCAAAGGCTAGGTTCACACATAGCCCCTCTAAGGCTAGGTTCACACAGTGCCCCTCTAAGGCTAGGTTCACACAGTGCCCCTCTAAGGCTAGGTTCACACAGTGCCCCTCTAAGGCTAGGTTCACACAGTGCCCCTCTAAGGCTAGGTTCACACAGTGCCCCTCTAAGGCTAGGTTCACACATAGCCCCTCTAAGTCTAGGTTCACACATAGCCCCTCTAAGGCTAGGTTCACACAGTGCCCCTCTAAGGCTAGGTTCACTCAGTGCCCCTCTAAGGCTAGGTTCACACAAGTGCCCTCTAAGGCTAGGTTCACACAGTGCCCCTCTAAGGCTAGGTTCACACAGTGCCCCTCTAAGGCTAGGTTCACACATAGCCCCTCTAAGGCTAGGTTCACACAGTGCCCCTCTAAGGCTAGGTTCACACAGTGGGCCCTATTTATGAAAACTGTGTAAGCGTAAGACTGGTTGCTACAGGACAAGCGGAGCGCAACCTTAATTTTTCCAGAACAGTAAAAGAAATTACAGCTGAGCTCTGATTAGTTGCTTTGGGCAACAAGGTCAGTCTTACGCTTAGACCGTTTTCATAAATGAGGCCCAGTGTTCTTGTGATGTGCACACGTGTAGTCCACCTAAATACTCATCAAAAAATGCACTACATCGTTTCATTGTTCTCAGTGTTAATAGCACTGCAGTTTATCAGGAACTGTCGTGTGGATTTTTACAAATGCAGATTTCAAATCCGCTTTACCCCCAAAAAGATTTACCCGTCAGTTATTTACATGTTCTCTGCACATATTCAGTGCTGAAAATGTAACAGGAGCCAGAACTAACCAAAGAATAGGGCTAAAACGAAGTGAAATCTGCATGAGAAAAGTGGAATTTGCAGTAGAAATCTGCGGTGGTTTCATGGATTTCTGCTGCTTCTAACACGGAGTACTTTTCTGAAGAAAAAAATATGCCGTATGAAGACAGCCTAAATATGATTTATCCTTGCAGTTCTGGTGTTGTTCTTGGCCCTTATATGGGCAAATTTTGCCAGAATATTATCGTACCTAGCAACTAATCATTGGCTTTCCAGTCAGACTGGCAAAACGAGGTATATTATTCATCTTAGGTGTGGGCAGGATTCCTATTGGACACCTTCCCGTGGCTTGTTGGGTTTGACGACGCTCCAGACAAATTTGGGTCACTTGTGTTTGGGTCGCTACTGTTTGGACCAAATCTTACTAGTCTTCATTATTGAATTATATGGTATTCAAGACTTGCTTTGATGTTACATACTTTCTAACCATACTGCTCTAATTAGGAGTGCTCTCTTGGCATTTGAAAAAATTTTGAGATTCTCAGTTCACATGTTTTTGATCAAAAAATGCTTAAGCCACCCACGAACTTACAACGTGATCTCAGGTCGAGTGGTCCTACGCTATCTTTACCTCTCAAAAGAGCCAAATTCAGGCCTCTCATTGGGCCAACCGACCTCCATTATCCAGAGAGAAAGAAATAAAAAAACACCAACCTTGCAAGCTGCACTCATATAACAGCCTGTGAAAATGGGTGGGGTGCAGGAAACCAAAATGGAGGCATCTCTTCCTCCCTATATAGATTAAAAGAAATATATGCCAAATACAACGTATAGTTCTGCACAAAAAAAACATTTCTGAAAAAAAACCACAATGTGAATCTGGGTGTCACTGGCAGGGTTGCGGCAAATATATATATACACACGCACACCATTACCAGTGGCACACCACTGCAAAAAGGGCAATAAAATACATAGAAATCCCTAAAGAAGCATTTATGCTATCTATTATACATGGTATTTGCTCACGATATTCCAAAGATAGAACAACGGAGTAAGTATGGAAGTAAGTTACAGGACTGGGCAAGCAATGTAGAGGTGATGCCGGTTCTCCAGCAACCAGTATACAGCTATTGTAATAAGAGTAGACTGTAAGGGCTCGTTCACACGGCTGATTTGGGCACTGATTTCAGCCACACTGCGCGCCGTATTTGCGCTGCAATACGGCTGAAATCCGTCTCTGTCATTACGGTAATCCATAGTTCTCATAGAGAACTGTGGATTCCGTCTCCTCTCGGAAAAAGTTACATGTCAATTATTTACGGCGTGTACACGCCGTGAATAATGCATGTCTATGGGGCCGGCCTCCCGCCCCCACTGCCCGGCAGCCAGCGTAATTGCGTGGCGAAATCCGTCCCGGCAATTACGTCGGCAATAAGCCGTGTGAACTAGCCCTTAGGGTATGTTCACACGCCATGTTGGATACGTGTCCGATACGTTAATTAATGTATTGAAAATCATTTCGAAACTGCATCCAAAAAACATCCAAAAACGTGTCTGCAATACGTATTTGGATACGTATTTAGTGTGTTTTTGGATCCATTTGTTTGGATTCGTGGCTGTCTGACCACTCTAGCCCTTTAACTGTGTGCTTTTCACATCTGTTGCTGCATGATTTTTTTAAACGGATGGAATAAAGATGAGCAAAAATTGCTTTTTAAACTAGCCCGGACTGCCTCTACGTCAAATTCTTTTGTTTTCCGTGCATTGGAGCTGGTCTACAGGACTTGTAATTGCGTTTTTCAATATGTTTTTTTTTCTTCAAATTTCAATAAAACCTTATTATTATCAGACATTCAAATTTGGAACCAATACAGTTTCGGATGTGTAACCAGAAAGTATGGTACGTGTTTGAGCCTCCGAAAACGTACCTAATTGTTTCCTATGGGGATTTGACATGTGAAAAACAGATCAAGAATTGACGTCACTTCTTTGAACGTATCGGTTTCACGCAATACAAAAACATATGTAAAAAAACATTTTGTGTGAACAATACGTTTTTTTACATTGGAATCCATGAGATCTGCCTGGAACACTGTTAAATACGTCTTTGGGTACGTTTTTCGGTAAAAAAAACACAGTGTGAACATACCCGAAGGGTGATTTTACACAGAAATTCTGGAACAAAGCACAGCATAATGTCAGTGTGTTACTCACAGCAGAAAAACATGTGCTGGGTATTATCACATCCACAACATACCCTAGGTGTAATGGAAATGCTGCAGACTATGTTGAATTTTGTGTGTGTGAATTCATTTCATGCAGTGGGTAAAATCCACTATAAGGGCATGTTCCCACTGCATGGGTTTTCGGCCGTTTTTTTTCATGCGGTTTGCGGTTTTGCAGACCGCCTGAAAAACCGTCCGAAAATGAGCAGAACGGTGCTCTATGGAAAACCCGCGGTCCTCCCGCAAAACATTGTGTATGCACATTCTGCCGTCCGGTTTCCGGACGGAATATGTGCATCTCAATCTGAAGGGGGAGGGCTTTTCTCCGCTCATTGCTGAGAAAAGCCGTCCCCCCCGCAGCCGTGGTGACGGCCGCAAAACAGTGCAATTACCGGTATTTGTCACTTGCCGTGTAAACGGCCCCTAAAAATCTGCACTAAAAACAACAACAGAATGAACCTATTACATTCAGACTTTTGGTGCAGGTTTTCGTCTCATTCCACTGCTTAAGTTTTACTCCATGTTTTAACCTAGCCCCAGGGTACATTCATTCATAGCAGATTTCTTGCCATAAGGTGTATAAGTCTGTTCCTGACATCTGGGTGGAGTTGCTTCTGCCGCATGTACATGGAGATCTGCAATCCACATTCAGTTTTGTCAGATAGCCACGTGATACATTCTTCTGGTATCGGACATATTAGAAATATAGATTATTATTTTGTACAAAACTGACTTCATGTAATTTGTGTATTGAAGTGCATGGATTTTTGTGTGCATCTCTATTTTTTCACATGGCTTTTAAATAAATAAATGAATATATATATACATAAAATATGTTGTCTTTTGTTTTTAGTTACCAAGAAATTGAGTAGGTGCTATACCTAACATATTCATTGAAAAATATATCCCAACACAAAGCTGAGTGATCCTGTAACGGCTGGAGAAGTGGATCCACTAGACCACCGCAAGTGGTGGTGTAAGCCACACCAGGGAGCGGAGTCTAATTAGGTCCCGGTTTTCACCAGAGCCCGCCGCAAAGCAGGATGGACTTGCTGCGACGGGAGTCTACCAGGTCACTACCCCTAGCACGACTTGCCTGCGGTGGTGGCCAAGGTGCAGTGAGGTACCGAATCGAAACACCAAACTCGTAGTCGGGGACGAGCAGACAGGTCAGGGCTGGCGGCAAAGGTTCGTGGTCAAGAGATGTAGCAAAGGGTCACAAACGTAGAAGATACTAGGACGCACACTGGAACGCTTTCTCTAAAGGCTAGGGGCACAATAGATCCGGCGAGGAAGTGGCGGAGGTGGTACCATTATATAGGGCCGGCGACCTGCAAGTAACCAATTACCGGCGCTCTGGCCCTTTAAATCTGAGAGAACCTAGGGGCCGGGAGCGCGCACGCAGCAGCCGGCAGAGAGCCACACGGGGACAGGAGCGCGGCTGGGTGAGTACTGGCTCCCGGGGAAGCGAGTGCGCCCGCGGCCCGACATGCGGACCGCTCCGCCACTCATCCGAGGAGCAGGGGGAACCGAGGGAACACGGGTGCGCCCACAGCCAGACCTGCGGGCTGCGGGGCCACCTGTGACAGATCCCACTAATAAAAATGTTATATAATGTTACAGTTGAAACCAGAAATCTACATACACTACATAAAAAGACACCTATGCATGTTTTTCTCATTATTGACCATTTTAGCTCAATTAGGATTAACACAATTATATATATTTGACAAATGCCAGAATGAGTGAGAATTTTTTAAGGCATTTTTCTTACTTTCTGCAAAGTTTACATACATTTTATTAGTATTTGGTAGAATTGCCCTTAAAATGTATGACTTGGGTCAAACGTTTTGGATATCCTTCCACAAGCTTCTCACAATAGTTGGTAGAAATTTTGGCCCATTCCTCCTGACAGAACTGGTATAACTGAGCCATGTTTGTAGGTCGCCTTGCTCACACTTGTCTTTTCAGCTTTGCCCATAAATTTTCAATAGGATTGAGATCAGGGCTTTGTGATGGCCACTCCAAAACATTGACTTGGTTATCCTTAAACCACTTTGTAACCAGTTTGGCAGTATGCTTGGGATCATTGTCCATTTGGAAGACCCATTGCCACCTAAGCTTTAACTTCCTGGCTGATGTCTTGAGATGTTGCTTTAGTTTTGCCACATCATCTTCTTTCCTCATGATGCCATCTATTTTGTGAAGTACACCAGTCCTTCTACAGCAAAACAACCCCAAAACATGATGCCACCTCTATGTTTCACAGTTGGGATGGTGTTCTTAGGCTTTCAAGCTTCTCCCTTTTTCCTCCAAATGTAACAATGGTCATTATGGCCAAACGGTTCAATTTTAGTTTCGTCAGACCACAGGACATGTCTCCAAATACTTAGATCTTTGTTCCTGTGTGCAAGAATTTGGCTTTTATATGTTTCTATTGGCTTCTTCCAGGCAGAGTGGCCTTTCAGCTCATGTTGATACAGTACTCGTTTCACTGTGGATAATGGCAAAATCTTACCAGCTTCTGCCAGCATCTTCTCAAGGTCTTTTTCTTTTGTTCTTGGGTTGATATGCATATGTCCGACCAAAACACATTCATCTCTGAGACGCAAACCCCATCTCTTTCCTGAGTGGTATGATGGCTGGACATTCCCACCTTGTTTGTACTTGCATATAATTGTTTGTACAGATGAACGAGGCACCTTCAGGTACCTGGAAATTGCACCAAGGATGATCCAGACTTGTGCAAGTCCACAATTCTCGTCCTAATATCTTGATTTCTTTAGACTTTCCCATGATGTTACACACAGAAGCAGTGTGTTTCTGGTGTGAGTTAAAATACATCCACAGGTGTCACTAACTCAGATGTTGCCAATAAACCTATCAGAAGCGTCCACAAACATGACATCATTATATGGGCTGTCCCAAATTGTTTAAAGGCATAGTAATCCTAGTGTATGTAAACTTTTGACTTTGCAGAAAGTATTAAAATTGCCATAAAAAATCTCTCATTATTCAGGCATTTGGCAAATATAAATAATTTTGGCAATTCTAATTGACCTAAAACTGGTAGGGTTTATTCTGATTTCATGTCAGATAGTGAAGAAAGTATGCATATGTGTCATTTTATATAGTGTAAGGAAATGTCTGGTTTCATCTTTTTAGAGTAAAGTCAACAAGCAAGACCTTCAGGGCCTCTCCAGATGAGGAAAGCTGTAGAAGCCCGAAATCTCACTGATAACGATAGTTAAGAAGACATCTTCAAGGGCCTTGGATCTTTTGTGTGCTGCTACCACAGGAATTTTAGTTCCTGTACATGTTCATATCACATTTATGGCATCAATTTTACAGTAAACACCAGAATGTATACATTAGAAGGACAAGTGCCAAACAGAGGCAAACGTTACCTTAAGGCTATGTCCACACAATGAGCATTTCAGAAGGAATACACATGGATTCTGACTTAAAATACTTATCTGAAACCAAAAGTAAAACATCCCCATTGACAGCAATAGAAAATGCACATTGTAGCTCATACAACGTGTATTTTCAGCGGTCAGTTTTTGCCGTAAAAAAAACGTAGAACATGTTAATTCTATGGTCGTATGCCACATGAAACATTCCAATATCAATGGCACACTATAAACTAGAGAAACTATCAAAGGGGACATAGGAATTTTTGAAAAAGCATTTCTGCTATCTAGGATACATGAACATTTTTGAGGTTCTTAGTTCACATTTTTGATCAAAATTGCTTAAAGGGGTTGTCTCACTACACTGATTCATCTTACCTCAGTCCTGTTTTCTTGGTTTCATTTTGAATTCAGAGGCATGTTTACTGGCTTCTACTAGGCTGCAATAGAAGCCAGGTCTGTAGCTATAGCAACCAGTGCTGGCAGCCTATCACGCGAGATCACACAGGTCTGTAGCTATAGCGACCTGAGGAGCTGATGCAGCCCATACAAGAGGGGATATCTAGGATTAGGTAGGACACTGTTAAAGGACACATATTGCAAAGTGACTTGTTTTTGCAAGATCTTTAACATAAAAAGCAATCCTTGTAGTGAGACAACCCCTTTAAGCTACCTCCGAAACGTCAACGGGACCTCAAAGGCAGGTGGTCCTACACTATTGTTACCTCTCCTGGACTCTGTTCAGACTTCCATACTTCAGGGAGTGAAGGCACCAACTTCTGAACACACTGCACTGATTTAAAAACCTGTGAAGATGGGTGGAGTGCAAAAAATCAAAATGGAGGCAGCCACTCCTCCCTGTACAGACTAGAAACAATATATGGTTTTGCACATCACAAAACATTTTTGAAAATCCACTTTGATAGTTTCTCTAGTTGATAGTGTGCCACTGATATTGGAATGTGTATGTATACTACAGCCTCTCCTGTGTGCACCTTTGCTCATTTTTTTCAAAAGTGTTTTTTTGATGTGCAAAGCCATATATTGTTTCTAACTTGTATAGGGAGGACTGGCTGCCTCCATTTTGATTTTTTGCACTCCACCCATCTTCACAGGTTTTTAAATCACTGCAGTGTGTTCAGAAGTTGGTGCCTTCACTCACTGAAGTATGGAAGTCTGAATAGAGTCCAGGAGAGGTAACAATAGTGTAGGACCACCTGCCTTTGAGATCCCGTTGAAGTTCGGAGGTGGCTTAAGCAGTTTTGATCAAAAATGTGAACTAAGAACCTCAAAAAATGTTCATATATCCTAGATAGCAGAAATGCTTTTTCAAAAATTCCTATGTCCACTTTGATAGTGCTCTAGTTTATAGTGTGCCACTGATATTGGAATATGTATGTATACTACAGCCACACCAGTGTGCACCTATGCTCATTTTTTTCAAAAATGTTTTTTGATGCGTAAAACCATATATTGTTTCTAGTATGCTACATGAAAAAGACATGGAAATTTACTATTGATGCCATTGGAGATGGCTAAAAACCTTGTGTAAAACGGGGCCCAGACATCTGTATCCAATTTTTAAATACAGTTCCGTGTCCAAAAACAGATAGAAGCAAATAGAACTTGTTTCTGACTGTAAGCCACAAGTGAAAGAATGACCCTGAAGCCACAAGCCATACCATGTGAAATACACGTTAAAAACCGCGTCGTCTGTTTTCAACGGCAGGATCCGACTAATTTACTTAACGCGTGGATGTACCCAAAGGATCCCCTTGTATGAACAAAAGTAAAATAAACTATATACTTTAACCCCTTAACCACTTCTGAGCCATTTTCAGTTTTTTGTTTCCGTTTTTTCCTCCCCACATTCCAAGAGCCATAACTGTTTTATTTTTGAGTGTATTAGGAGATCACTAAATTGAACTTTTCCTGCAGTATATAGTACACTCATTAACACAAAAAAATAATGCACCAAGAAGTAGTTGTTGGGATTGAATGATTCTCTATATGTGTAAACATAATTTATATAAAGTATACTAACATCAGAGGCAAAAAGATGCATTTATTGTAGAAAATTTACAATTGAAGTTAGGCCTTAATACCCTTTTGGAGCCTGTAACCTGGATACAAGATGAGTTATGGTTGTATTCAGATTCTGTATGACTTTCCACGGTGCATTTGCCCACAGATGATGCAGCTATGCCCATATGTCCTGCACACTCATAAGTTGCCGAAGCTTCTGTCTCAGCTGGTCCCATAAATGCTGCATTGGTTATAAATCTGTTGAACGGACCTGGAAAAGGAAGTTGCAACCTAACAGAGACATTCCTGGAAAACCCTTGCTCTGTGTGGGCGAACATGATCCTGCTGAAAAATGCCGGCTGGAAGCCGTGAGAGGCAACGTGTGGCTACAGGATGTCCTACGCATATCACTGAGCTGTTAGGTTCTTGCATCACTACTAAGGGTGACTGACTGTCTTAAAGGGAATGTGTCATCAAAAAATGAGTCCCATTTTTATGTTAAACACATTTTTTTAGGAATTTTTGGTTGTTTTTATTTTTTAAATAAAGTTTTAAATTTTCCATATCACTTTCAATATTTTTTAATAATTCCTAAGTTGTAGTTTTCACTTTGGCCACTAGGCCTTGTTTGCCCTGCTTTAACAGCTGTTAGAGAGATGCTTTACAGTAGCTTCATGCACATAGGAGACTTAAGACTGACTCAGTCCCATTGACTTGTATAGGTCCTATATAACTACTATCCTACTAGGGTAACCTATATACATACCAACTTACTGGGGGGGACATGCATACCTACCACCCTACTAGGGGACTCTATACACCAACCAACCTACTGGGGAATCCTGTACATCTACCAAACTACTGGGGGCCCTATTACTACCTCGGGGGCCCTATTTACCACCACTGGGGGCCTATTAAACCTACTGGGGAACCAAATATATCTACCACTTACGGGCTGACCTATAACCTACCTGTTACTTTTTTAAGGGGGAGGGTGAGGAGCAGAGTGTGAACACAGAGGGCCGTGTTCCAGATGATTTAGGAACCTAGCAACGCCCCTGTATATTTGTATATATCGTATTTTATTAAATATCTGTTGACATTAATGTTACAATTACATAAAATGAGTAAACCCTTTTACCGTTCCATATCTATAAAAAAGGGGAAAATTTTTAAATAAAATGAGGGTTTGGCAGTAAAAACTAATAATTAAAGTAGTAAAAAAATTATCCAACGAAAGAGTTAACTTCTGACACTTGTGCAGAGATATTCAGCACACTTTATTGAATCTTTTATTAAAAAATTATTTTCATAAAATGGGATAAAATATGACAAACATATATGAATGTCTACGCATTTCAAGCCTCTTAACCGGCTTTTAACTGTGACCAAGAGCCAGTTAAGCGGATTGAAACGCGTAGACATTAATGTGTTTGTCAGATTTTTTTTGCTGATTTTATGGAAATAATTTTTTAAATAAAGCTTTATTAAAGGGCGTTTAATTTGTATGCAAGTGGGGAAGAAAAACCCCTAAAAATCCAAGCCGGATGCTTTTTCCTTGCACCATGGATTAAACTGATACTGGCTAACAAATTGAGGGCAACGTTTTTCCTTTCATGTCATATAACATCATACTGTGGGACAATACAGTTCCGTAAGCACAATTTATAGGTACATTGTATTGTAAAAAAAGTTCCTAAACATAATTTTAGATTATAAACCCAAAAAAAAATTTTTTTGTCAGGTAATTTTAGAAAATTGAAGCTATCGAACCAAGTCCTATAATCTGCAAGGACAAAGTATTACACATTTTTCCAACGGGGGACAAAAATTTTTCCTATTTTGCCCGTGTGAAAGAAGACGGGGAACAAAAAACCGAATTCTTTTGATACATGAACCCAATATTACACTTTCTGAATTTGGTATCATTACAAAAGTTGAAATAGAAGTACTATGTAATTGGACTATAATACTATGTGATAAATCCAAAAACTCCCAAATGTCAAAATATAGGAATTAATAAAACAAAATAACCAAAAGAAAAAATTAATTTAAAAAATAAAACTTTTAATCTAAGTTTCAAAAAACCCAAAAAGAAAATTAAATGAAAAACACCAAAAGGATAAAAAATTTCCAAAGGGGACAACTTTTTCTATACACATATGCACATACAAAGACCTGCCCCTACCCATCCCTGTCACCCCTCTACTTAATTTTTTAGCAGAAAACCCCCCCCCAAAAAGGGGCGACTCCGCAAAGTAAGACCTCTGCAAAACCCTAAACAACCCCCCAAAAATTCATACGAGTGGAAAAGGGAAACAAGTATAAACAATTTTAAGGTTGGGTATGATCCCCCCGGGCCACCGAAGCATGGTGTTAAGCCACCCGGGAAAAGGGAATCTAAGTACCCCCGTTTTCACCAGGGGCCCCGCCGAAAGCGGGAATGGACTTCCTGCGGTTGGGCTCCAGGTCTCCCCCGACGTGACGCTTGCGGGGCAGCCGGGTGCGCGGGTGCAATTTTGTAAGTCCCGGAATCGAGTCGGGGGAGGCAGCAGGCAGACAGGCGGAAAAGGTTCGTGGTCGTAAAGCAGGAAGGTGGGGGCAGGGGGGCAGGCGTGGATCAAAAAACGAGCAAGAGGTCTGGTACACAAAGGCAGAATACATTTTGGGAACGCTTTAGCTAAGGCCAGGAAACATAGATCCAAAAGGGGAGGTTAGGGACGTACCTTAATTAGGAAAGCGCCGGGGCAATTACCAAATTTTAACGGGCGCGGGCCCTTTAAACCCACGAGAAGAGCGACGCGGCCCCTTAGGAACACCCCGCCCCCCCGACCGGAAAGGGGAGGGGACGCACAGGAGCGGGGTTTAGGTGAGCCCCGGGCATTGCACCCCCCCCGGCTCTCCCGCGGCCAGGGCGGCACCCACCCCCGGGGACCCCCCGGACAGGGGTCAGGGGGTTGGCCCGGGCCCGCGGCCGGGGAGCAGGAGGGGCCGGAAAGTACCCCCCCCCCCCCCCCCTTGGGTTTCCCCCCTTTTTTTGGGCTAAAGGAAATTTACGGATAAGGTCGGGGATTAATATTGGACTCGGGTTCCCCGGACCTCTTTTCGGGGCCGAAACCCCTCCAACGACAAGAAAAAATCGCTTCCCCTGACGATCTTCATGTCCAGGATGCCTTCATTTAAAAAGACATTGGGGATTCAGCATCGGAGATTGAGCGCGCCCCTCTGGGGAAACCGGTTCCGCCCAGAGGCTTCAGGGGGAAACTAAAGGCGTTGGGGACCCGGAGAGAGGGAGGCAGACAGATTTTTATAGGACCCCCGGTTTTTTCAGTTGTCCCGCAGAATTCCTGAAGGGTCCCCAGAAAACCCGGGACCCCAATTTGAACTGGGAAATTTTGAGGCTTATTTACCTAGACGGGGCCACACCCTATCCCCCGGGGGGAACGTAGGGGAAGGGTCTCCTTTCATTCTTGTCAAGCCTTGTTTCAATACGGGCAAGAAAAGCCTGGGGAAGTAGGACGTAATTTTTGTTTCAGATTCTTCTTCCGGGATTCCACAGTTATTATGTCTGCACCAATGGTTTGTTATGGCCTTGACTGCTGTTATTGTTGGGGGGGGAACAAAAGCTTCCGAATTGCTTGTGTGGCAGCCTGTCGGAGACGTGAAGATGTGTAAGCTGGGCAAACTGGTGGTTTCACAAGGGCGATGTCGTAGATGGTACGACGGCCTTTAGTAACCCTTTTTAGGAATTTTTTTTATTTATGAGTTAAATTCCAAAACGATCGATTTTTACAATTCTTATGTATTTACCACTGAGACTCTTGCTGCTTTAAAGCCAGCAGATGTATAAGCAAACATGAGATAACGCCTGACTTTCCAGGCTTTTGAATTCCTGGTAACCTTTCACAACTATGGGGGAAAAAAATATTCACCCCAAAATGACTATAGTGTCCCTGTATGTACTACTTCCTTACCCCAGGGTTGTTTACCTGGACATTCCTACTTCTCCTGATATACCGCATTCTTGGGGGGAGGGAAAAAGGAATTTGGGAAGGTTATATGCGATAGAAAATTCCAGTCTTGATCTGCAACGAACACAGAGCACGCAGAATGAGAAAAACTACGCCCGTCGAGAATGTGGTAAGTTAACAGTAAAAGAGTTTGTGGAGAATATATCCTGCCAATTGGAGCAGAAGGAAACCAGGAAGCGTCACAAGTGGGAACATTTTAGAAAAAGTCAGAACAAATTAACCGTGTTTCCCTAGAAGAGGGAGGTCCTTGATAAATCCATGCCTATGTGTGACCATGTGAGATTCTGAACTGGCATAGGGACTAAGAGACCAGACGGCACTAAGGCGATTGAACCTTGTTTTGGGCAATTTGCTGTTGCGTTGAAGAAAAAAGTCCTTGACGTGAGCAGGTTGGCACCTAGTTGTACTGGAGAGAGCATAGGAGTTTCGAATCCGGAGGCCAGCCAAGAGAGCTTATTGCCCCCACCAAATTCTCCTCCTGAGTGCGGGCCACATAGGTTCTGCCTGAGGATTCGGAGATCCACCGGAGCCAATGTGGGCCCAGCAGTTCGGAGCGATGATATGCTGGAGCACGGTTTCCTCCGGTAACCGTCAGAAGAACTGGAGAGGCATCCGCATTAATATTTTCTCGCCGTGAAAGGATCTATAACAATTCGAAACGAGAGAAAAAAAGAACCACGGGCTCTGGCATGATTTAGGCCTGAGCCGACTGGTAGGTATGCAGATTTTTATTGTCTGTAAAAACGTCAGAATAGATGTCGCATCCCTCCTGAAGAGAATCGCCAACTCCTCCAGGCAATTTGTGCCAACAGCTCCCGTCTCAATGGAGTAGTTTCGTTGCCGAAGAGAAATTTTAGAAAAGAAACCGCATGTGACAGTTTTGCCATTAGGGCCCTTCTGGTCAGGACCGCCCATCCCAGAAGAGCAATTACCTCCAGCTGAAGTGTCTCTCAGGATCCGACGGACCTAAATGGTGCGAGGATGAAGGCAGACTTAATTGGAGTAACGACACTTTCCTCGCAGATGGGACCAGCATCATAGGATTACGTTTCTCTTCCGGTGAGAGCCACATTGAGTCCTACAGCGTAGAAAAGTGGGAATAAACAGAGGTAGTAGTTGGCGAATCCTAGAAAGCGTTAGAATCGCACCGCGCAAATGGAAATGGACTTGCTATCTGTAAGGGTTGGGTAGTGACCGCCGGACCACCGCAAGCGATGGTAGTTAAGCCACCCAGGGAACGGAATTAGGTATCCCCCGGTTACCAGACGCCGCAAAGCGGGATGGACTTGCGCGGCTTGAGGCTACCAGGTCTCCCCCCTGACGTGACTGCTTGCGGTGGCAGCCGAGGTGCAGCGTGGTGCAGAATCGTAGTCCGAGAATCGTAGTCGTGGGCAGGCAGCAGGTCAGGACAGGCGGCAAAGGTTCGTGGTCTGGACAGGCAGGAAGGTCGGGGCAGGCGGCAGAGGTTCGGAGTCAAGAAACGTAGCAAGAGGTCTGGTACACGGAAAGGCGAGAATACACTTTGGGAACGCTTTAGCTAAGGCACGAGGCAACATAGATCCAGCAAGGAGTGTTAGTGGGACGTACCTTAAGTAGGAGAAGCGCCAGGCAATTAGCCAATTAACGGGGCGCTGGCCCTTTAAATCCACGAGAACGAGCGCGCGCGCGCCTTAGGACACAGGCACGCGCGCCCCGGCCGGCAGAGGACGCGGACGGCACAGGAGCGAGGTTAGGTGAGTCCCTGGCAGTTGCAGCCCCCCGGCTCGTCCCGCGGCCAGCGGCGGCACCCGACCCCGGTGGACACCCGGACAGGGGGTCACGGGTGCGCCCGCGGCCCGCGGGCCGGGGAGCAGGAGGGGCCGTGACACAATTATTCCACCCCAGAATAGTACTGGACAATTACAGAAAAAATAATATACTTAGTGGTTTAGACTCCAGAATGGTCAATGGTAAAAGACTCAAATCTACACAATAATCCCCAGATGCAGCGTTTCATCCCAATCTCAGGGACTTTTCAATGGGGTTAAGAAAAATTACAAAACCGCTAGTCTTCACACTCCAAGTATAGAGCATGGACAAATTACATAGTACCTGATCAGAGGGTAATACTCTTCATGTAATGCTTGTATGCCTGAACAACGGAAAGAAGCTGGTATGCTCCGCGATGGGTACTCCTTACACTAAAGGAGTACCCATCGCGGAGCATACCAGCTTTACCATTGACCATTCTGGAGTCTAAACCACTAAGTATATTCTTTTTTCTGTAATTGTCCAGTACTATTTCTGGGGTGGAATAATTGTTTATACTTGTTTCCATTTTCCACTCTGTATGAGATTTTGGGGGTTGTTTAGGTATTAGCAGAGGTCTACTTTGCGGAGTCGCCCTTTTCGGGGTGGGTTCTCTGCTAAAAAATTAAGTAGAGGCCTGAGCAGGGATAGGATAGGTCAGGCTCTTTGTATGTGCTTATATGTGTATAGACATAAGTTGTCCCTTAGGAATTTATTATCCTTTTGGTGTTTTCACTGTTAATTTTCTTTGTAGGTTTTAGAAACTTAGATTAAAAGTTATATTTTAAAGGAATTTTTCTATTTGGTGATAATCTATAATACTATGTGCCCACAGCAGGTAAAATCCTGGAGGGAGTGTATATCTCACCACGGATTCTTAAAATGGTGAGATAAGGAAACCGGTTTTCTCACTAAACTTCCTCTGAGGCTTTTTCTAAGTTTGTTACTCGGGGCCTGAATTATTATGGAATAGTTGAAGTGGGGCGACTATTCCCTCTGAATCCAGGGTGTATTTTCCAGTAGGTCCTAGTTAAAGAGGTATTCCCATATCACACATTGATAGCATACAAATAGGATATATCGATGTGTGATAGGTGCAGATCTCAAAGGCTGGACCCGCACCTATCTAAGGAATAGGCCCCTGAAAATCTTCGTTCAGAATGGAGTGTCAGTTGCACTTGCGCCGTATTCTTCATTCTGTTCTATGGGATTTCCAAGCTTGTTGCAGTCTGTTCGTCTGAACTGCCATAGATTAAAATAGAGAGTATGGCACAAACATGACCATACTAATAAAAGATGATGAAGAATTATTAAAATACAAAATCTGGTTAGCACATCCGTTTTGAAGAATAAACATATAGGTGCACACTATTGTGGCAGCAAAAGCTATGCAAACACAGGACACTATCAGTAGCACTCTATAGACACTAAAAGTGGTCAAAGAGGACGTAAGAATTTTTGGAACAGCATTTCTGCTAATATGAAATATATGAAAAATTTGAGGTTCCTAGAGTATGTTTTTGATCAAAACTTTAAATGTCCACCTACCGCGGCAAGGTGACCCCAATTCAGGTTGGAACCTACGCTACATGCTACCTCTCTAGGTGACTGTTCAGATCTCCACATTTCAGGGTTAGGGTGCTTTCACACGGTGCGTTTTTGATGCATTTTTTGGATGCATTTTTTGTGCAGGAAGGCACAACAATTAATGCTATACATTGTTGCACAAAAAACGCATCCCAAAAAAACGCACCAAAACCGCACCGTGTGAAAGCACCCTTAGGTTCCTGCTATAAACCTGATCTGATTAAAAAACCTGTGCAGGTGGGTGAAGTGCATTATTCAAGCTGAGGACTACCACTTCCCCATACAAACAGTCAAAATACAAAATCTGATTATCACACCCGTTTTGAAGAATAAACGTAGAGGTGCACACTGTTGTGGCAGCAAAAGCTATGTAAACACAATACAATACAGTAGCACTCTAGAAACACTTAAAAACAGTCAAAGAATTATTAAAGAAAAAAATTTTTGCGACTGAAAATTTTTCTATTTGCCTAAATTGGGTTGTTTCAGAAGCATTTCAGTTCAATTTGAGTTCAATCCAAACTCAGATGAATGAGACAGTGGCTGTTTTTTATTTTTGCAATGAATCACCTGCATGTGAATATCTCCTAAGGCCTCGTTCACACGGCTTATTTGGGCGCGGATTGGAGCCATACTGCGCGCCGTATTTGCGCTTCAGTACGGCTCCAATCCGTCTCAGTCACAGAGAACTATGGATTCCGTCTCTCCTCTCCGCTCGGCGAGTCCGCCGCGGGGGGAGAAAGTGACATGTGAATTATTTACGCCGTGTACGCGCCGTAAATAATGACAGTCTGTGGGGCCGGCAGCTCGCCGGCCCCCCGCCTCGCCTACACCCCGCCCCGCTGCATGGCTGCCGACGTAATTGAGGGGCGAAATCCGTCCCCGCAATTACGCCGGCAATAAGCCGTGTGAACCAGGCCTAAAAGGTAAGCAAGCCCCTGATTGCTTGCCCTGTTCCACCTCACACAGTTTCCTCTGCACCGAATTTTTAAACATGCATAGTCGAGTCACATTATTATGACCTCCAGCTAATATCTAGAGCACAGGTGTCAAACTGCAGCCCTCCAGCTGTTGGGAAGCTACAACTCCCATCATTCCCACTGTTATAGATTATACAAATGCATGATGGGAGTTGTAGCTTCCCAACAGCTGGAGGGCTGCAGTTTGACACCCCTGATCTAGAGTAACCGCCATGTGCAGCATGGACAGCAGCTAGATGGACTGGGAGTGACTCAATAAGGTCCTGCTAGGCTATGAAAAAACAACTGAAAAGAGGTCCCATAGACTTTTATAGTAAAAATCTCCTGTAGTCTCCACAGAATGTTTTTTTTCTGCTCGTTTTATCTGCTGGTCGTTTTTTTTTTTTTTTTTTTTTTTAACATGTTGCAAAAAACAACTGAGCACGGCAGAAAATTGACTATTGGAGTCTATGTAAAGTGGTGGACTTTTTTGGTGCGTTTTTTGCAGAAATACACAGCAAATCTATTGTGCATTTCTGCACAAAAAATTGCGCCAAAAGGGCATCGAAACTGCACAAAAAACGCAAAACGCGCCAAAAGACAGATTTTTTTTCCAGCACCTTTTGACAGGCAGTGGACAAAAAACTCAGTTTTATGAACGTTTTTAGGATTTGGTTTTCAGGTCATTTTTTTCCAGTGCTGTGTAGACCAAGCCTTAGGTTGTTGCAGGTACCTGGAGCCGTGCTGATTGCAGTGCGTTCCACATCTGCTGGAGAGTGTGTGGGGGAGGATCCATAGAGTGAACATGACCATCCAAGCAGTCCCACGGATGCTTAATTGGGCTCAAGTCTGGGGAATTAGAGGGCCAGGTTAGTACTTGGAAGATTTGTTCATGCTCTTCCAACCAATGTCGGACATTTCTAGCCGTGTGACATGTCGCCTTGTCTTGTTGGAAGATCCCATCTGTCTTAAGGAAGACAGTCAGCATCTATGGGTGTACGTGATCTGTAACGAAAAGTGTGTGTGTCTATTGCAACAATGTGGAATTTCCAGGCATGGATTTTAAATCCCTATTGGGATAAAAAAAAGTGTCTTGTGCCTCCTTTGACAAGTAATCTGCTCATATTCCAGTTCAGGCAGGATTTTGTCCCATCAAAATGCCACTAATCTGCGTCAGAAGAAGTTGCAAAATCCGCTGCTACATTTTACATTCCACATCTTAAAGGGACAGTGCCATCAGAATGGAGTATTTTTGTTAAAACCAATATTTCTCAAAAAAAAATTTTTTTCATAGATTTTTGGCAATGTTTTTTATTTCGGCAATTAAAAATTACATATAAAATATTGTCCTTATCTAGCTGTGTGAGAGAACACTTGTTTGTCACAGCAGAATTATCTCAATTCAGCTGCTATTTCTCTCTATATAGTCTCATTGCAAATAGTAGGTATTAACCTAATGATTGCTGTATTATTTATTAGCTTTATTCAATTCCACAGGCTCCAATTCATGTGATACAATATATAGTGACTTATCCTTGAACGTTTCGGTCTTACAGGACCTTTATCAAAATAGTCACTGTGGAATAGAAAATCAGATATAAGTATATATATACATACAAAGACCAATATGCATAGACATATTTACAGTGACCCAAAAATATTTACATATATACAAAGAAAATCACATAATGTGTAATATATACAAGAAATAGGTATATGCCGTCCTATATTAATCAATAATAGTAATAATAAATATTAATAATTATATGCATTGATTGAAGAAGAGGGGAAAATGACCCTCTTACAACCTCTATTCTCCTGTACAATATTTGAATAGTTCAGCATATAGTAGATAAAAGTCATGCATGTCAATGTATATACTGGCCCTATTACACCCTTCAAACTGACACTTACCAGGTTCTTTAGACAGGGAATTGTAGAAATGGGCCGTAGCCCAGTGAAGAGAGGAGCCAGTCTCGTGTGAGGTAAAGTGCAGACTTCAAATAGAATGATCCGTGCGGCAAACGCCGCCGGAACCGGAAGTCCGGGCATCCGTCGCGTCACTTCCGGAACAAAGGGAGATGGGAGATGTAGTTCAATGAGTGAGATTCGCGCATGCGCAATAGCGCCGCGCCCTGTCTGAGACTGAAAGTATATGTAGAAAGGGGGAATGAAAGCAGAAGGAGGACTCAGATTGGGATGTAAAAGGCGAGTAATAGATGTAATGATGGGAAAAAGAAAAAGCAAAGTTGTTGTATGTAAACAGAACCTGTTGCATGAGAGTACATGATAATAGTATAAACAGTAAAAAGAAGGAAACAAGTGTTGAAGAACAGGTGAAAGGATAATGGAAAAATATGTAGTGGAAAAACTGAAGTGACAAAAAAGAGTAAAATTGAAAGAAAAAGACTAAAACAGAAAAGGAAAAAAGGAGGATAGAAAAAGAGAAAAGAGGAAAAAAAAGAAGAAAAAAAAGAGAGGAGAAAAATAAAAAATAAGGAAATATATGAATCAATAAAGAATGTATAAAAGGCACACAGAGAGAGTATGTGAAATACATACGCAGAGCTGGTAATATCTCACCCTGTTAAATTCTCTGTACTAACGTAGCTGAAAAGGAAAAAAAGGGGAAATAGAGTTAATATGATTCAGGGTTAGGCAAAAAGAAAATCACATTCCCTATTTAAACCAAACGGTTGTAGTGTGTTTAGTCTAAAAATCCAAAAGGATTCCCTTTCCTTAAGAAGCCTAATATGGTTGCCGCCTCTGCGGGGTCTCTTAACCTGTTCTAGTATCTGAAAGCGAAGCTGGGAGATGTTGTGCCCAGCTACCTGAAAGTGATGAGGTACCTACACACAAGAGAGTTGGAACGCGTGTCCAAACGTTTGATTGGACACGAACTACATTGTACCACCCTAGCAGAGTATTATCGACTAAACAGGATTCCAAGAGGTTTAAGATCTCATCTACAACCTACTTTATTCCGAGATAACGAAGGGTATTGCAAAAAGTTTGAGAGCATTCTCAATAAGTGTTCTCTGGACTTGATTCTCTTGACCAGGGGTCCTCAAACTACGGCCCGCAGGCCGCATGCGGCCCGCCGGGGATTTTTATCCGTCCCGCCGCTGCCATCCGCCGCCGCTGCCGATCGTTGACATGTAGCAAGGCACCGGCGGTGGCAGCAGCGGAGCCGCAGTCCTCCTATTCACTGGTGCGATCTCTATAAGCTGGCCCTGCCGTTGCGCTGTTCACGATGCTTCACGTCACCCGTCACCGCTCACAGCACCTCCCATACGATGGGAGGTGCTGCGGGCGGTGACAGGTAACATGAGAGCCATCGTGAGCAGCACAACAGCAGGGGCCAGCTTCGGGGTGGGGGGCGGACACTATGGAGCTGATGGGAGATGCCTGAGGGCGGACACTTGCAGTATATGGGAGGTGTCTGTGAGTGGTAGAGGGTGGACACTCTGCAATGTAAACATTGCAGAGTGTCCGCCCTCCTCCACTCACCGACACCTCCCATATACTGCAAGTGTCCGCCTTCAGGCACCTCCCATCAGCTCCATAGTGTCCCCCACCCACAGTCCGCACTCCAGGCGCCACTGAGGCTGACTTTCCAGAGCAGGATGTGAGGTCCAGTCCTCAGCATTCCCCGCCACAGGAGAGAAGCCACGAGAGGCAGGGCAGGAGCCACGGAGTGCCAGGGCAGAAGCCTCCCTCCGAGAGGCAGGGCAGGAGCCACGGAGTGCCAGGGCAGAAGCCTCCCTCCGAGAGGCAGGGCAGGAGCCACGGAGTGCCAGGGCAGAAGCCTCACACCAAGAGGCAGGGCCGGAGCCACGGAGTGCCAGGGCAGAAGCCTCCCTCCGAGAGGCAGGGCAGGAGGAGCACGGAGTGCCAGCGCAGACGCCTCCCTCCGATAGGCAGGGCAGGAGCCACGGAGTGCCAGGGCAGAAGCCTCCCTCCGAGAGGCAGGGCAGGAGCCACGGAGTGCCAGGGCAGAAGCCTCCCTCCGAGAGGCAGGGCAGGAGCCACGGAGTGCCAGGGCAGAAGCCTCCCTCCGAGACCCAGGGCAGTTTCCCCCCTCTCCTCCAGACCCAGGGCAGGAGCCCCCACTCTCCTCCAGACTCAGGGCAGGAGCCCCCCACTCTCCTCCAGACTCAGGGCAGGAGCCCCCCACTCTCCTCCAGACTCTGGGCGGGGGCCCCCCACTGTCCTCCAGACTCAGGGCAGGAGCCCCCACTCTCCTCCAGACTCAGGGCAGGAGCCCCCACTCTCCTCCAGACTCAGGGCAGGAGCCCCCACTCTCCACCAGACCCAGGGCAGGAGCCCCCACTCTCCTCCAGAATCAGGGCAGTATCCCCCCTCTCCTCCAGACTCAGGGCAGTATCCCCCCTCTCCTCCAGACCCAGGGCAGGAGCCCCCCCCTCTCCTCCAGACTCAGGGCAGTATCCCCCCCTCTCCTCCAGACTCAGGGCAGGAGCCCCCCCTCTCCTCCAGACTCAGGGCAGGAGCCCCCACTTCCCCCCAACCTCCGAGTCAGGACAGGAGCCAACTTGTCGGACAGAGGTGACCACCTTTTTATAAGCCCTATAATTATTATGGATTGTAATGTGCTTTCCCAGTCCCTGTTGCATGTTTAGCTTTTCAGCGCCTGGGAAAGCTGGGTGAAGACGTTAGTAGAGCTCACAATGTCGGATACATTTGTTATAGATTCCACAGTGTTCCCAGGTGACAAGTTTGTCTCGTCTGCAGGTGATCTATTCCTGGCCCCCATCCCTGATTATTGCTAAGCACACTTGTCATCTGGGAGAGCTGGAATCTATAAGAAATGTGGTCAGCAATGGGAATTCTACAAATGTTGTCATGGTGAGTGACCAGTAATGCTGCATATACCGATACAAATCCCCTGTGGGTAAAAGTGAAACAAAAAAGTGAAACACTTAAAATAAAACACGTACACTGCTCTTATCCGCTTTACAAACACCCATCACCCAAAAAAAGATCCAAAAATAAAGCAAGCATATTTGGTATTGCCACGTATGTAACAACCTGCCCTATAAATCTGTCATGTTATTTAACCTGCACGGTGAACGCCGTAAAAAAGTCAGAATTGTGATTTTTGTTCATCCCTCAGCATGTATAATGGATATAAAAGTGATCCAAAAAGCCATATAAATGCCAAGTGACACCAAGTAAAACGTCGTCGGTTCATCCCGCAAAAAAAGTCCTTACGCAGCTCTGTATACAGAAAAATATAAAAGTTATGGCCATCAGAAGACAGCGATGCATAAATATTGTTTTTACAAAATAAAAACTTTCTTATTTTAAAAAAGCGCTTCAACATGGAAAAAACTATATAAATTGGGTATCGCCGTAATCGTATCGACCCCCAAAGTAAAACTTTTTTTTTAAACTATATTCCGGCCCTCCAATGGTCTGAGGGACTGTGAACCGGCCCCCGGTTTAAAAAGTTTGAGGACCCCTGCTCTTGACAATAGAACATCTACAAATATCTATCACAGAAACAAAACAAGAATTGAATGTGATTGAACAACAACTTACCGCTACACTTTCCAGTGACGACCTGACAACACTGAAATCTAAATTGGACAAAACAATAACCGAACATAGAAAGATACTGGAAAGTCGCAAGCGGTCAAAATTCCTCAGGGATGCTGATGATTATATAAAGAAACGTGTCTATCAGTGGCAGTATCAACCTCAAAAGTACAACACCTATCAGAGAGCCAACAGGGACTATTCCAGCTCAGGCTCCGAAAGTGACAGAAGCTATCGCCCTACACAAGGTCCTTTTTTAGCCAAACAGAAAAAGATTTAGGGGAAAAGAGATTTTTGGGGGGCGGGAGAGGAGTCAAAAAATCTGCCTGTAAATAAAAACAAAAGATCACAGGTGGACGGGGGGGCTTGAAATTCCACCGACAGTATGTCGGAAAAATCTTGTTGTTAAAATATTTCATCCGGTCTTAGCCTATAAAATTTTTCTGTACTAAAAAAAGGGTTCTCTTTTTTCCCTATCCCTACTTGATGGTTTCAAATTCAACAAGGTTCATCTTTTTTTAGGTTCTAGCTTAAAGTAACTTTTCCAAACCCTAATATGAAATCTTGACGTCTGAATATAGCCACTGTCCTTAAAAAATCTGGGTTTTTTCAAAAAAGTCAGTTAAAGCCCCCCCCCAGGTCATACCATCCGGTAGAAATTTAATTTTTTGTCAGAGGAAATGACACATTCTTACTGAAAGGGAAAAAGAGAATTCCCCCTTAAATAAACTCAGAAGAGTCTAGTGCCTTAAATCACTTGGGAAAAGCAAAACAATTATACTCAAACGGGACAAGGGGGGCGCTATTGGTTATGAACGGTAGACTATGCAAGAAGTCTTAGAAATAGCAGATAACAACATATTTCCCCTTGGCTTTGCCCTTTTTTTAGAATTTACAACCAAAATTCAGGGTTCTTGATAGAATTTTGGTTTTTGGGTATCATTGATAATCCCCCCTTTTCCCTTTCAAAAAGGGCAGTACCCGGTTCCCCGGGTGTTCTATACGCTACAAAAGATCCAAAGAGATAAAAAAAACCCCGGGCAGACCTAGTAGCATCGACTGACTGGTGTTTTCCCCCGTTTCCCAATTTTTAAAAAAGTTTTAATCCCCTTGTACAGAAGACTCCATCATTTACAGGACACGGGTTTCATTTTTATTAACACAAGGTCAATGGGTCAAATTCCGGAAAAATGCTTTTTAGTAATTTAGACGTGTGTGTTTTCACTTCTATAGAATTCGAAGGGATAGGGCGGAACCATCCCCTTGAGATTCAGAAATGAGATAATGAAGTGGCCTTTTGTTTGAGTTATTACACTAGGTCTGGACAACAGTTATTTCATTTTTTGAGAAAAATTCTACCCAGATAAAGGGAAAGCTATGGGGTCCAATATGGCCCCCACCTATGCTAATGCCTATATGCAGGTTTTTTAAGGGGGAACATTTGTATCAAAATGATCTCTTCTGTATCATTTTAAAAGTATAAAAAGATTATAGATGATTTTTTTTGTATTTGGGTAGGTGACGAAAAATCATTACAGAAAATTTGTACTGGTTAAATATGGTTAAAACCTGGCTACTTTCCCCAATTTGAACATAATAACATACCTTCCCTTTTTGGATACCTGTCTTTAGAAAGCAATAACACCTTAAGTAGGATCTTACACTAACTAGGGGATAGGAACACTCTTCTTACTACAAGGCTGCACCCCACCCATTTTAAAAAAGTCATTACCCCGACCCAGATGATGAGGATCAGCGTATATGAAAACCCCTCCCTTAAAGACAGACTGAATAAAAATGTGGAGGAAAAATTTTTCGTAACGGGGGTTATCTGATGGTTTTTTAAAGAATCACCCAAACCAAACCTACAGTTCCAAAAAAATTTGGATCCCCTTTTTTCAATACTTATCACCCCGGGTGTTGGCTTTTAAAATCTTAAGAAAAAAATTGGAAATTCTTAAAAAAAGCATATCCAATCAGGGGTTTTCAGAAACCCCTTTGATATGTTTAAAAACATCCGCAATTAAGGGAATTTAGTAAAGGCGATTGGCTCACAGAAAAAATCATTATTAATCTCTCTAACAGTACCCAGAAAGGGGAAAATTCCCTGTTTGGTGTGCCACTGTTCAGTGTCTTTAAAAAGGGAATTATCTGCATCCCAGAACAGGTAAAAGGTTTGAATTGGGTGGACCCTTTTCCTTGACAGCATGTATGTGGTGTATGCTTCAAAATGCCCTTGTGGCCTTCTGTATATAGGGGGGGAAAAAAAGTACAGCGAATGAACCCCCTTTCCGTACAAGTCCCCGTTTGATCAACAAAAATTGGTTACCTTTTCCTCATCACTTTCGGTGTGGGCAAACATCTCCCCGCTTGCTTTCGTACTAGAACAGGTTAAGAGACCCGCAGAGGGGGAAAAATATTGGGTTCTTAAAGGAAAAGGGGAAACCTTTTTGGGTTTTTAGACTAAACACATACAACCGTTTGGTTTAAAAAGGAATGTGATTTTCTTTTTGCCCAACCCTGAAAATTTATATTAACTTATTTACCCTTTTTTTCCTTTTCAGCTACGTTAGTACAGAGAATTTAACGGGTGAGATCACCGCTCTGGTATGTTTTTTTCCCTTTCTCCTTTTTGTGTGCCTTTTATACATTCTTTTTGTTTTATATTTTCCTTTTTTTTTATTTTTCTCCTCTCTTTTTTTTTCTTCTTTTTTTTCCTCTTTTTTCTTTTTCTATCCTCCTTTTTTCCCTTTTTTTTTGTTTTTTCTTTCATTTTACTCTTTTTTTGTCACTTTTAGTTTTTCACTACATATTTTTCCATTATCCTTTCCCTGTTTTCAAAAATTGTTTCCTTCTTTTTTTCTGTTTATACTATTATATGTCTTCATGAAAAAGGTTCTGTTTACATACAAAAAAACTTTGCTTTTTCTTTTTCCCACATTACATCTATTACTCGCCTTTTAATCCCCAAACTGCGTCCCCCTTCTGCTTTTCATTCAGTCTAGACAGGCGCGGGGGCCCATTTGGGATGCGCGGAATCTCATCATTTTAAACATCTCCATCCCCTTTGTTCCCGGAAGTGACGGACGGTGCCCCGGACTTCCGGTTCCCGGGGGGTTTGCCGCAGGATCATTCTATTTAAAGTTGCACTTTACCCCCACACGAGATGGCTCCTCTTTTCCCGGGTACGGCCCTTTCTACAATTCCCTGTTAAAGACCCCGGTAAGGTCAGTTTGAAGGGTTTTAATGGGGCCCGTATATACATTGACATGCATGATTTTACTATTATGTGAACTATTCAAAAATTGTACGGAGAATAGGGTTGTAAGAGGGTCATTTTCCCTTTTCTTATCAATGCTATAATTATTAATATTTATTATTCTATTATTGATTAATATAGGCGGCATATACCTATTTCTTGTATATTTACACATTATGTGATTTTCTTTGATTATGTAAATTTTTTTGGGGGGCACTGTTTAAAAATGTCTATGCATATTTGGGCTTTGTTTTTTTTATATTTATATCTGATTTTTATTTCCCCGTGCTATTTTTATAAAGGTCTGTAAAACCGAAAAAGTTAAAGGATAAGTCACTATATATTGACACTTTAATTGGAGTGGGTCAATTAACTTTGTTGATTTATGGTGTTTTCCCACACCCACTGACCCGCACCCCTCTCTAAATTTGCCGGAGAGTGCCCCTCCCACCCCTTATTTATTTTCTTCACAGAAATAGATAAGATATATGATTTTTTTTTTTTTTGAGCTGGGAGGGAGGGTTTTTCACACTTACCCGGTTA
>JAODAL010032092.1:0-47469 GCA_025379985.1 Phyllomedusa bahiana | reverse complement strand
AGGCACTGGATGTCATATTTTATTTTTTCCAAAGAAATTTGATACTGTTTCCACATAAAAGGTTGGTAAGAAAAAATGAGAATGCTTGATTGAGGGAAAATGTGTTCAAGTGGGTAAGCAACTGTCTCACTGTTGAAAACAAAGGGTAGAAAATTAACGGTACATACTCGACTGGATTGCTGTTACTAAGGGGGAAACCACAGGGCTCAGTATTGGGCCCTATCCTCTTTAACTTTTTCCCATTAATGATCTTACACAGGATTGTACAGTAGAATATCGATTTTTGCAGATGAAACTAAGCTCTGAAAAAGTAATCAACACAATAGAGGATAATATTATTACAAAGGATCTGGATAAGTTTGGAGGCCTGGGCAGGGAAATGGCAGATGAGGTTTAACACAGATAAATGCAAGGTTATGCACATGGGGAGAAAAAATCCATTACATGATTACATGTTAAAGGGAAAAAACACTGGGTAAAAGTGACATGGAGAAGGACTTGGGAATCCTGGTGGACAGTAAATTTAACTGTAGTCAGTGTCAGACAGCAGCTTCCAAGGCAAATAGGATCATGGGTTGTATTAAAAGGCGCATAAAATGCACATGATGGAACATTTTTTCCCCCATTATCCCAATCACGGTTAACCGCACATGGAATATTGTGTACAGTTTTGGGCACCAGTGCACACAAAAGACATTGTAGAGCTTGAACAGGTACAAAGGCGGGCAACAAAAATAATAAAAGGTCTGGGCTGACTGCAATACCCAGAAAGATTAGCAAGATTAGGGTTATTTAGTTTTGAGAAAAGACGGCTTCAGGGGGACATAATAAATATGTTTAAATATATTAAGGGCCAATATAGAGATCTCGCTAAAGATTTATTTATACCCAGGACTGTATCAAAAATACGGGGGCATCCTCTACGTCTTGAGGAAATAAAGTTTCTACATAAACATAGAAAGGGATTCTTTACTGTTAGAGCGGCGAGACTGTGGAACTCTCTGCCAGAGGAAATTGTCATGGTAAATTCACTAACAGAGTTCAAGAAGGGCTTGGATGCATTTCTGGAGTGTGATAATATAACAAGTTATAGTGACTAGGATTCTGTAGAGGGGGGTCGTTGATTCAGGGATTTATTCCGATTGCCAGATTGGAGTCAGAAGGAATTTTTTCCCTAACATGAGGACAATCGGCTTCTACCTCATGGGGGTTTTTGCCTTCCTCTTGATCAACACTTTAGCAACACTTTAGCAAAATGGGCTGCACTGGATGGAAGTATGTCTTTTTTTGGCCTGACAAACTATGTATGTAACTCATAACATGCAAAAACAGACACAAAGTCACCATATATACATTAGTCAAATGCCAATAATAAACCTCAACCTTACCTGATTGACCGCGCAACACATGCACAAAACCCCGCCTTCCAAAGAGCAAAAGCTCAATCAAAGATATATAACAAAACAGGACCATAAGAAGACTTGGTAACCACCGAATGCACAAGAACCTACTCGTGCATATCGGCCAACCAAAGATCCTTAGAAAATTCAATACTATAATAACACCGATATACAAACAATATATGTCAGGATAAATAGGATGTTACAAAACACAACGCACCGCCAACCAGGCAGGCACAAGATTACATAAAAACGATACGAATAAAATACACATAGTGAAGTGCATTACCGGATCCGAAATAAAACCAAAAATTATGAAAAGAAATGAATATATACAAAACACTTCAAAAATTATATAACGGAAAAACGGCAAGACATAAGAAAAAGTGAAAAAAAAAAGTAGGTATTTTGCTCTGTGGTATCTCTGACATGTATGTATATTAGTTATTTACCAGCAGTCTTACTGCGCATGCGCCGGCGTCTTGGTGCCCGCTTGCTTATAGGTATTGCTGCAGTGCGCAGGTGTTCTCGTGCATTCGGTGGTTACCAAGTGTTGTTATGGTCCTGTTTTATGATATATCTTTGATTGAGCTTTTGCTCTTTGGAAGGCGGGGTTTTGTGCATGCGATGCGTGGCCAATCAGGTAGGGTTGAGGTTTATTATTGGCATTTGACTAATGTATATATGGTGACTTTGTGTCTGTTTTTGCATGCTATGAGTAAGGGGAGTGTTTCTTTCTCCGAAACGGGTCAGCTGCCATGTCATCTGTGCCGCATGTTTATGCCTTTTTAATGGATTTACATTAAATTGGACATTTTAACTGTATCCTGGAACTGCTGGATCAATCTTCTTTTTTTACTATATAAAAAGACATATATGCATGTTTTTCTCACTCTCTGATATGAAATCATAATAAACCTTACCAGTATTATGTCAATTAAGATTACCAAAATTATTTATATTTGCCAAATGTCGGAATATTGAGAGAGAATTTTTTAAGGAACTTTTATTACTTTCTTCAAAGTCAAAAGTTTACATAAATTACATTAGTATTTGCTAGCACTGCCCTTAAACTGTATGACTTTGGTCAAACTATTTTAATATCCTTCCACAGGCTTCTCACAATCATTGGAAGGAATTTTGGCCCATTTTTACTGATAAAACTGGTGTAACTGAGCCATGTTTGTAGGTCACTTTGTTCACACCTGCCTTTTCAGCTTTTCCCATAAATTTTCAATAGGATTGAGATCAGGGCTTTGTGATGACCACTCCAAAACATTGACTTGGTTTTCCTTAAGCTCCTTTGTAACCAGTTTGGCAGTATGCTTTGGGTCATTGTCTATTTGGAAGACCAATTTCCACCTAAGCTTTAACTTCCTAGCTGATATCTTGGGTGTTGCTTCACTATTGCCACATAATCTTCTCTCCTCATGATGCCTTCTATTTTGTGAAGTTCTCCAGTCTCTCCTGCAGCAAAACAACCCCACAACATGATGCTGCCTCCCCTGTGTTTCACAGTTGGAATGGTGTTCTTAGGCTTCCAAGCTTTTCCCTCTTACCTCCAAACATAACGATGGTCATTATTGCCAAACATTTCAATTTTAGTTTTGTCAGACCACAGGATATGTCTCCAAAAATATAGGTCTTTGTTTCTGTTTGCATTTGCAAACATTAATCTGGCTTTTATATGTTTCTTTTGGAGTAATGGCTTCTTCACTGTGGATAGCGACGTAATCATACCAGCTTCTGCCAGCATCTTCACAAGGTCTTTTGCTTTTGTTCTTGGGTTGATTTGCACATGTCGGACCAAAGCACGTTCATCTCTGTGACACAGAGCCCATTAATTTCAGAGCAGTATGATGACTGGAAAATCCCATCTTGTTTGTACTCGTGTATAATTGTTTGTACAGATGAACAAGGCACCTTCAGGTATCTGGAAATTGCACTCAAGGATGGTCCAAAGTTGTGCAAGTCCACAATTCTCTTCCTGATATCTTGGCTGATTTCTTTAGACTTTCTCATGATGTTACACACAGAAACAGTGTGTTTCTGGTATGCATAAAAAATACATCCACTGGAGTGTCTCTAATTAACTCAGATGTTGTCAATAAACCTATCAGAAGCTTCCAAAGACATGACATCATCATGTCTAAAGGCATAGTAATCCTAGTAAACTTAACTAACTAATTTATATCCTAATTGACTTAAAACGAGTAAGGTTTATTCTGATTTCATGTCAGATAGTGAGAAGAGCATGCATATGTGTATTTTTATATAGTGTATGTAAACTTCTGGTTTCAACTGTACGTATGTTACCCTCCCCAATACAATAGTTTAACTCTCTCTCTAGTGTTGCTTTATCACATACAATATCAATAAAATACATTTAAGTTTGTGTCTGTAATGTTTAAAAATTAGGAAAAGGGGTATGAATACTTTTGCAACCCACATTTCTCAATTCCATGTCTGTTAGGGTAGTGACAAAAAATGAAGCAGGAGGCATTCATAATTATTCATTATTATTTATTAATAATGTATTCACTCACTTTTCTTCAGTGTAAACAATGTTTTAGTTGTCAGACATCTAAAAATGTTTTTCTACAAAGCTAAAACAGCAACACAATTGCAGATATTATAGAGGTTATAAAAACAAATGCAGTCAAATTGCAGCTATTCGTTTGTCATCCACTGTTGTTTCAAGGGCTGAGCCCATCTATCTCGTGAGTGTACGTGTGAATAGTTTTTATGTTTTGAGTTAAAATTATTATTGTTTTATAAAATAAAAATGTGAATCTGGTACTTGTCTTACATGACAGAATCTATGGTAAGGATTTATATCCTCAATTAGAGTAACTGCCCCTACATGTAACCCTTAATTGGAATTTGGAATTTGAATGCCTGAAAACATTATATTGAATATATTAAATGAAAAAGAAAGAAAGAAACCCAAAATTATAATGGTATCTTTGCTCCACTAAATAGGTCAAGTCCATAAAAACACAAAGACATGTGTTAAAGAGATTTTCTACTGCATAATTATGACATGTCAGTCAGATACACCATACCGGAAGATGGAACCCCCATTGACTTGGAGAATAAGTGGACCCTGTGACCTTTTCACAGTAGAGAGCATTCAACGGTTTCCATAACTCCCATTGATTTAAATAGACTGTATATGAGTAGCATCATTATCCCAGAGCAGTCATCTAATTCTTGCTCTAGAGATGAAGAAAAAAAAGTTATGTAAATACAGATGAAAAGTTATCAAATGATAAGGCCAGTTTGATAAATTATCACTTTCTATTTTGTTCCATCTTTTAACATAGACATAAAAAACAAAAAAAAAATTATATAATTTGCAAATATTGTATTAAGATGGGATTGAAAATTTGGTGAATTTTAAACTTATAAAGTAATTAAATTCTTGTGCTAACTTACTTAATATAAAGGAATTCATTTTAATACTAATAACATGAAACTATGTTATTAGTGAATCATAGATTGTAACCTAATAAAATTAAAATATTTCAAGAAGACATCATTTCTCTGTTTTATAGAGCACCAATCACTATGCGGAGATCATTCTTTTATGGCAAAATATATTTTCCTGCTATAATGATTTTGAATGTTTAAGCTGAACCCTCAAATGATCTCCCTATGTGGCTATTGAAGGTTTTCCTCCAGGTATTTTGTTTTCCTATCATACTCTAAATGCATACTGATAGGTTATTTGGATACCTACAAATTGATCCTACATCGTGTATTTTTAAGAGATTAAGACATAATTAGCAGTATGGGGACCTAGACTGCCTGGATGGATAACCATTCATGTAAAACTAAGGCATGTGTTTCACTATATATGCACAGGAACAGAGAAACAATTAGCGTTGAACTGGACTTCCTTTTGCCTCACACTCTTAGTCACCACCAAGCAAAGACTCATCATTGTTACTATGTCGCGACATATGGCTTTGAGACATGAGACCAGACAGAAAAAAAAATGGATGCATTTGAGATGTGGTGCTGGAGAAGACTTCTTCTAGGATCACCAACAAAGATGTTCTCCATCGTATAAATTCAGAATTGTCTCTCGAAGACAAGGCCACCAGAGAGAGACTGATCTATTTTGGTCATGTAATGAGAGGAAATTTACTAGAAAAGCAGATGCTACTAGGGATGGTTAAGGCAGCAAGAAAATGTGGTAGACCAAAGGCCCGTTGGTTGGATACCATCAAAAATATCACCGGATTGAACATCAGGCAACTAAAAGAAGCTGTGGGAAACAGGAAACCATAGTAAGAATTAGCCTACCGTACAGAGTATCCAAGATTTGAACACAACTGAATAGAAGAAAACACAGGCACACTCCAAAAAAGTTTTTACTTAACACATATTTGTAATTCCCAACTAAGTAGGATAATTGTTATCTGATCAATGAAATTAAAGTACGTAAATTATAAAGAAATCCCTCTGTGAAAAATCTGTTTTCGCTATAATCTTGGACTTACTACTAGAAACAACAGCTGTAAAGTTGTTACATGAAATTCTGGGTTAAAGAAGGAGCATTAGGAAACACAGTGTGGTGACCTTTGCTTCTTATTAAGGGTCAGGGGAGTACATGTAGCAGTTGAGCATTATTTATTTATCTGTGAGTGCTCTGTGGAGACCTGTGGAGAGGCAATCTCACAAATAGCCTCACTAGGGGGAAAAATAACATTCTATTAAAACTTTGAGGAATGGGGAAGCCTCTGTTTCTTTGACCCAGTTCATCTGTAAGATTTTTATTTCTGCAGGGAGAAGAGCCCTTTGAACTTAACACCCTGTCTTTTCAAACTGTTATCTGCTAAAAAGACTAAGGAATATAAACATGTTTAAGTGATTTAAATGAATACTGGAATAAGAAAATCTGAATGGAATACCACAGATGCAACTGAGAAATAAATTATTAAGATGAAAAGGGAGGGAAGTACTCCTACAACTTTGTGTTTCCAATCTCCTCCCAAATACAACAATAACTAAATCATAGTTCTAATAGAAACTACAGTGTATGAACAAGACCCAAGGCTACGAGTAGTATAAAAATGACACCATGAAAATATGACTTCAACAATAGAACTTTTATTTGAACTCAGGGTACATTTATATGCAAATCTGCTGTGGATTTCAGCCACAAATCTACAGAAAAATCTGCATTTTTGGGTTCCATACTGCCAAATAGTTTTACTCAAGACTTTTATTACCAAAGGGGAAGGGTTTTTTCCATGTGGAAACAAAAGATGGCACGTGCTACCAGGCTGAAGGGGCGGTCATTTTAACACATTGGTGGGTCAAGTGCGAAGATGTCCTCAATGTTAATCCCTACCACATGATTTTCATAACCTCCAACATTTTTAAATAGTACAAATGGCACAAATGCCCCTTAGACTCTGCTCTCTGGTGTGGCTTATACTGTAACATCGCCTGTGGAAGTCCAGTGGATCCACTACTCCCGGCTGTTAGGCAATGTTCACACGGCTTATTTCAGAACATATTTACGTCGGATTGCCGATCGTAAATACGTTTCGAAATCAGGTGCAAATCAGTTTCAAATAAGTGCCACTAAGTGTGGCACGTGTTTGGAACTGATTTCCCGACTGATTCACCATCCCCATTCATTATAGTTGGTGAATCCGTCCGGAAATAATTGACATGCACATTGTTTTTGCGGTCGGATTGCGGCTAGTTACTTGTTTGTAACTGATTTCGCAACGGATTTGCGGACGTAACTACGGCAGCAAATCCGTTGCGAAAGAAGCCGTGTGAACATGGCCTTACAGTTGGATCTGGACATGGATCCCAGCAATATGTCTCTGCCGAGTGTCTTGGATGTCACCACAGGTGTAGCCCAGTAGTCACAGCAGATCACTCAGCAGGTGCGGCAGCACAGCCAACTGACCACCATGATGCAGCAGCTTCTCACCGCCCAGCAGCAGTCGTCACCTGTGGCCTACTCAGCATCTGCAGCTGTACTGGTGCTCATCGGCGCCAAGCTACAGATCTCCATACCGACAAAATTGTATGGGGACCCTAAAGTCTGCAGGGGGTTCATTACCCAGTGCTTCATGCATGTGGAACTGATGGCTAACCAGTTCCCTACCAAACTGTCCAAGATGGCGTTTGTGGTCAGCCTTTTCTCCTGGAAATAGGGCCACCTCTTCCATTGGGAAGGATAGGCAGTTGCCCGGGGGACCCACAAGCACAGGGGCCCTCCCTGTCAGCCGCCTAACCTGGCCAATGTTGTGACTCTGCCCCTGTGACTGGTCCGGGAGTCAAATTGGTGTGTAGGCCCAGACACGCTGCGTCTTTAAGCAGCTGCTGTATTTCATAAGCCAACAGCCTGTAGGCTTTTGGCCTAGGAAATCCTGGGAGCCATGCCCCGGGGTAGGCGATGGGATGACGTCACGCTGCTCACGCTGGAAACCAGCTCCTGGAGCGGGTTCCCCGGCGATGCAGAAAGGTAAGTAGCGTTTTTTAATTTTTTTTATTTATCTACAGGGTGCTAAATCACCTACGGGGGGACTATTTCCCCTAGAGGGGGGCCATATCACATACAAGGGTTTATATAACTTATAGGGGGCCTTTGACCTCCGGGGGCGGCCTATAATCTCCAGGGGGGTTATATAACCTACAGGGGGCCATATAAACTGCAGGGGGGCTAATAACCTACAGAGAGCCTATAAACTACAGGGGGGCTATAACCTTCAGGGGGCCATTTAACCTACAGGAGCATTATATCCTACAGGGGCCTATAACCCACAGAGAGCTATAAACTACGAGGAATATAAACTACAGGGGAGCTATATCCTACAGGGGACTATAACTTCCAAGGGGGCCTATAACATACACTACAGGAGGTCATAACCTACTGTAGGGCCTATAACCTACAGGGTGATATATCCTACGGGGGCCATATAACCTACAGGTGGCCATATAACCTTCAGGGGGCTATATCCTACAGGGGGCCATATATCCTACAGTGGGCCTATAACGTGCAGCGGCCATATAACCTACAGGAAGATTAAAACCTACAGGGGGCCTATAACCTACAGAAGGGCCTATAACCTATGGGGGCCATATATCCTACAGGGGGACTATGACTTACAGGGGCCTATAACCTACAGGGGACTATAACCTAAAGGGGGATATTTATCCTGCAGGGGGCAATAACCTACAGGGGGCCATATATCCTACAGGGGGGCCTATACCCTACATGGGAGTTATATCCTACAGGGGGCTATAACTTACAAGGGGCCATATATCCTACAGAGAACCATATAACCTACAGGGGGCCATATAACCTAAAAGGGGGCTATATCACCTACAGGGGGCCTATAACATAAAGGGGGCCATATAACCTACAGGGAGTCTATAACCTACAGGATCCTATAACCTACAGAGGGCCATATATCCTACAGGGGGGGCCTACAACCTACATGGGGCATATATTTTACAGGAGGCCCTATAACCTACTGGGGTGTTATAGCCTACAGGGTTTTCTCTACTGACCCAGAATCCCATCGGGCTTTTGTGCATAAAGGTACTGACCCTTCCCAAATTTATAAACCTCTTCCAAGCGGAGAAGTAAACTCTTTTCACCCAACTTTTTGGTGTTAATTGTAACGGATGTGGGGAAAAATTTCAGGCACCCCCCCCCCCTTCATACACCCGGCCCAATACCAATCCCAACAGTGAAAACAGGGTGGGGCAGAAATCATGCAAAGGGGGTGTTTTTCAGTGCAGGGACGGGACAACTAAATTGAAATTTAAGGAAAGATAAGGTGAAGCCAAAAATAGTAAATATCCTGGTTAAAAAACCCCCTTTAAAGAGTGCCGGGACCTCAGGGGGGCTAAAGGGTTCATCTTCCCAAACAAGACAATGACCCAAGCTCACACCCTTAAAATAGAAAAAGCAGGGGGTTTCAAAAACAACCGTGCCCATTTTTTTGACTATTTAGCAAGGCCCTGCCCCAAAAAACCCAATGGGCCTTTCGGGGGAGACTTGAAAAGGGCCTGTCCCCAAAATTTTCACCATCAAACCCTGAGGGAAGGGGAAAGGGGAATCTGCCCCGGGAAGGGAATGGCAGGGGGAAAACCCCAAAACCCCGGGTGAAAAACCTGCTTTCCATTCCCAAAGGGAAAAACTCTTTTGGTTGTACAAAGCTCAAAAGGGTTTCCCTTTTTATTTAAAAAACTGACCCAAAAGGTCTGAACCCTTTTTACCCCAAATGGATATTTCGTTTTTCTTGTTTAAAAAATTTTGGGCAAAAAATATCTAGTTTTTCTGTTTTTTTTTTTCCTTTCAAGATGGGGTGCAGGGGGTACTTTAACCCCCCCCGACATTGGGCGAAAGCTTACGCCCTAGCGGGAATGCCTTTCCCCCAAATACGTATGAATACCCCCTGGCGTTTCGCGCGGGTTTTGGGGCGAGCCGCCCCGGGCCCCGACGGACAGGGAACCAGCTAAATTACCGGGGGGCTACTCCCTCATCACCCCCGGCCGGGTGAGCCCCGGCCGCGGGGAAAAACGCATCTTTAAACCGTACCCTGTCTTTGGGACGAAAATTAATGAAGGCGCAGGCAGGAGGGGGGTTGGCTCCCTTTTCCTTAAAACCCGGCAAAGGCAAGCGGGCAAAGATCCGCTCGCCCGTCCCCTTTCCCGGGATTTCCCGGATGTTTCTGAAACTACCCCGGGGTTTGTCTGGTACGTCCCCATGCCCACAATGCATTGGGGCATGGGGGCCCTTAGCTCCCATGGCAAACCTGTGCACAGAAAGAAAACGCTGTGCCAATCGCCTCTTCAAACAGAAATTTAAACATTGCTTTTCCCCGGGGGGTTTTGCTGTTACAAACCCCAAAAACGGGGGAATGTAAAAAAATTAAAAAAAAGTAAAAAAAAAAAGAAAAAAAAGAAAAAACAACGAACACAAAAAAAAAAATTTTTAAAACATGTACCCTACCCTTTTGTTTGGTTTTTTTACCCGCCCGTCCCCTTTGGGCCCTTTTACCCAAAAAATCTGTCTTTTTTAATTTTTAACCCCCCCTATGGTGAACCCGCCAAAAAACAAAAACAAAAACCAGTCACAGAATTGCGTTTTTTTGAAAATTTTCTGAAGCACAAAAAAAAGGGAATAAAAAGCGATAAAAAACCATATAAACGAAAAATTTTGACCAATTAAAACGTCAGTTCATCCCACCAAAAAAAAAGGCCCTTTACACTCCTTTTTAAACCCGGAAAAAAAATAAAAAAGTTATGGCTCCCAAAGACAGCTTTGCAAAAATATTTTTTTTAAAACAAAAAAAAACCATTTTTTTTTTTTTTTAAAAAAGGGTGTTTTAAAATTTAAAAAAAACTTTTTAAAAATTTTTTTTTTCCCCCCGTAATCGTTTTCGCCCAGAGGGTAAAGCAAAAATGGTCTTGGTTACTGCACGGGTGACCCCGTTTTTTGTTAAAAAAAAAAATAAAAAACACTACTGGGATTGAAAGTATTTTTTTTTCCCCCTCCTTTTCCAAAAAACGGTTTTAAAAATGATCAAAAAGCCCTTGCCCCCCCAAAAAATTATCCCAAAAAAAAAGTAAAACCCCATCCCGCAAAAATCAAGCCCCCACAAGCTCTCAAAATAGGGCATGAAAAAACTGTTTTCCCCTTTTTGAAAAAAAGGTTTTTTATTGGGGTAAAAGCGAAAACATAAAAAAAAAATAAAAATTTGGGGTTTTCCGCTGAAATTCGATCGACCGCTGATAAAAAACAAAACAGTCGCTTTTACTGCCCCGGTGACCGCTTTTAAAAAATTAAAAAAAAAAAAACTCCCAAAGGATTTTTATTTTTTTTTTAAAATTTGCCCCAAAAAAACCCTTTAAATTTAAAAAAGTGTAAAAACCCAGCATATGCCCCCCTTTTGGGTTTACTAAAAAAAAATTCAACTCATCCACAAAAAAAAAAACCCAAAATCACTCCGAAATTACTTAAAACTAAAAATGTTAGGGGTATCAAACCCGGACAACAAAAAAGCCAATTTTTTCTAAACCTATTTTATTGTTAAAAGTAATAAAACCTAAAAAAATAAAAAAATCTTTATCTTTCAATTGTCCCCGACCCCCATAGTAAAGAAAGCCTTTTCATTTAAACTGCACGGGGGAACGCTATAAAATTTGGGAAGCCCAAAAAAAACCCTTTGGGGGAAAATTGCGGGTTTCCCCCCTCTTTTTTAACGCCCAATGAAAAAAAAATTTAAATTTTGGGAAACCCACCGTGCACCAAACCCACAATTTTCCCACCTTAAATGAATCTATGGGGCGTGGGGGGAATCCAAAAAGGGGCCCGGTTCTGGAAGTTTTAAACCCCTTTTTTTCGGGGAAACTTGGGGGTTTTTTTAAAGGGGGCAGGGGCCCCCCAAAAATTTTTGGGTTTCCCAAAAAGCCAATTTAAACACTCCCCCCCTTTTTAACCCCGCCATGCCCCCCAAAAAGCAGTTTAAAAACCCACATGTAGGGTTTTGCCAAAATTTGGGAAAAATTGGTAAAAAATTTTTGGGCCCTTTTTTTAAAACCAAAGGATGCCTTGAAAAAATTAAAATTTTCGCAAAAAATTGCAGATTATTGGGAAAAAAAAATTTTTTTCATTTTCACAGCCAAACGCTAAAATAATTTGGGGTGAAACCCCCACCTTTTGGGGTCAAAATACTCACACCCCCCTGTATATATTCCTTAAGGGTGAAAGTTTCCAATTTTGGGGTCTTTTGGGGGCATTTTTTAAGTTTTAGGGGCCTTTGGGGTGCCCGCTAAACCTAAAGGGCGCCAAAATAAAATGAAATTGAAAATAAACCCCAAAATTTCCAGAAAGGTCTCCTCCAAATTCTGGGGCTTTGGGTTGACCAAAAAAAGTGCACTGGGGCCCACTTTATGGGATACTCTGAAAAACGCCGGGAAACCCCGGGGAAAATCAATATTAAGTTGCATTTCCCTGATCACATTTACTTTATTCCCTTGTGAATATTGTAAAAAAATTTGGGAAAATCTCCAAAAAAAAAAGGTGAAATTTTGAAATTTCAATTCCACTTTCCCTTTAATTCCGGGTAAACCCTAAGGGTTAAAAAAATTTCCCCTAAATCCCTTTTTTTTGAATATTTTAAAGGGGTGAAAAAGGTTTCTTAAATTGGTAAATTTTTTTTGGGTTTTAATTCTAACAAAACGGGTAAATTTAAAAGTCACGTTAAAACGGGAGGGGTCCCTAAAAAATTATATTAAAAATTTTTTGAAAAAATTTGAAAATTATTTACAAAAATTTTTTAACCCCAAAAAAAAATTGCATAAAAAAAAAAAAATTTAAAAAAAAATGATCCCAAACTACAGCGACATATGGTAATCCCAGTTTTTTAAACTATTTTGAGGGGAAAATTAATCTATCTTTTCCTTACATGCAAAATTTTTTTTAAGTTTAAAATTGGTTTTTTTTTTAAAATTTTTTTCCCACATATTTTGATATTTTTCACAATAAACAAGCATTTTTGGGACCCAAAATTTTTTAAATATTTTAAAAGCAAAAATGTTCACGAAAACAGCCCTTTAAAATCACTTTTGGAATGGTTTTTAAAGTGCCCAAAAAGTTATTCTCACAAAAAAGTGACCCCTTGACAGTTTTAAAAAAATGGGGCTCTGTCAGAGAGGCCAAAACTGGCTCCGGCGGTAAGGGGTTAATAAGCAAAAAAATGAACTTTTTGGATCTTACCAAATGATGCAATGAAAAAAAAGAAAAAAAAATTTTAAAAGGTTCGAATACATCCTTACCCCTTTTTTTTGGTTTGACCGGCAAAAAAGGCCTTTTTGTTTTGCGTAAAACCTTAGAAAAACTTTTTGTATTGTTTTGGGCCCACCTCCCGGCACCCTCATTTCGGTTTTTGGGAAATTTTTCTTATTCCCTTAGGCTACCCTTTAGGGAGAGCAAAAAATTTTTTTTTTTTTTAAACCTTGGGGTATTTTCACCTTTTTCCCGGAGCTTTTTTTGGTGTTTTTTTTTTATGGCGATTTTGTGCAAAAATTTCAGGTTTAAATTGCTTTTGCCTTTCCCCAAAAAAAGAAAAACCCCAAAACCCGAAACCAAAAAACCGCTCCGTTTTAAAAAGCCCCTTAGAGGGGTTTTTTGGGCCCATGAGGTTCTTGCAAAACCTCCCAGTGACCATATAGGGGAGGGGTAAAGGTAGTAACCCCAAAATTTAAAACTTTAACCTGCCCCCCTTTTCACCACCTGAGCCCTTTAAAACTAAAAAAGTAAACCCTTACCCCCGGACAGGGAAAAATTGGCAATTTTTCCCTTATTTTTGTTCCAGCTGTTTTAGCCCAATTGATGACTGGGTGGGGATTTATTTTGAGAACACAGCAAATGAAACACAGTTTACCCCAAAGTTGATACTTTTATACTTTACTTTTGAAAGTTTTAATGACACAGGCTTTTTTCAAAAAGATAAAAGGGGATACTGTATGAAAATTTAAGAATTCTATTGTGGCGAGGGGCCCTTAGGGGGTTCGCATCGCGCTGCCAGTAGTTGGCCTACAGCAGGTCTCCTGCTAGAAATGTGCCATCGAGGGCCTGGTCTCAGTGGAGAAAGCCAGTTTCTGTCTGTGAGCAACATTAGGTTGCTGACGCTTATATGTAGTACGGCTGATGCCCAGCCATTATGTGCTGACTTTTCCCGCAACAGTTGCAGTTGGGTGGGTGGCTGTTCCCACGTTCCAGGGATCTGTAGTCCACCTGAGGTCACTTGCTCCAATGGTTGCTGTATTTCCAGTAGTTCTTACTGCAGTGGTCACAAAGACTTCAGTGATAGTGGTGATAGGAAGAGTGAGCAAGGGTTGTCTGAAGAGAGACATACCTGCAGCAGCCTTTGGTGTGGAAAAAGACTTCCTCAATGGAGCAGGAGACTGTCTCTGGAGAGACACGGGATGCACCCCAGTAAAGACTGTGTCTGCCTGGAAAATAGTTTTGACCATGGAGGATATTTTTGAGCTAGTACACCATATGACCATCCAGCAAGCAGTACCACATTTCCTTAACCAACCAATGCCAGGTCATCCTTTCAAGGAAAAGTCCAAGCTGGGCAACAAATCTCAATGGCAGACAACTGTCACTGTCCAGCAAGAGGAGCTGTGCTCCTCAGGGTCCTTTGATCTGGATGTCAGAGGAAGTGCCGCCATGGATGCAATGGTTGCTGGTAGATGATCTCCCAATATGGGTGGACATGGACTGTCGCCAAGATGTCTCCAGAGTGTACCCGGACCCAACCAGAAACTGGTAAGACGGTTTCAATGTGTTTTGAGACCTATTGTGGGACTGCCATCCATATGCTTGAGGTTTGTGAGAACCTACAGACTTTCCCCATTTTGGGCACTTGTGGGAAACCGCAAGGGTATCAGGCAAAGGAAGTGACTTTTTCTAGGAAGTGCCACCTACAGAGTGTGCGGTGCCACTGCCTGAGAGGGAAGAGCCCTGGTTGTCATCTCTGGAAGTCCCTGAGCTGATGGTTGACAAGAGTGATACAGTTTATTTTGGACTGGAAAAGTCTGATGAACTCTGTGTTCCTGGAAATATGCACAACATTGCCTGTTACAAAGGTTACTAATGTGAAAAAGGTGCATGTAATGAATAGCTCTGTCCAACTACCTGAGCAGGGGGAGTGGAGCTGGGTTCCAGAGTCAGCATCAGTTATTGATAAATCTGAAATAGCTGCAGCTAAAGCCATAGTTGAGAGCAGCTCAGGTCTGCCCCTGGAGGTCATGGCTGTCAGGGCCCAGGGTGAAATAAATGCAGAGTGTGAAGTAGCTTCTGAAGAAATCCCAGCCCCAGCTGTTGAGCAGAAAAGCTCAAGTATGGCCCTAGAGGTTGCGATTAGTGTTGAGTGAATAGTAAAAAGTTCTAGTTCTATTAGAACCTCAAACTTTTGTGAGTTTGGTTGAAGTCTATTCGAACTCAAACTTCAAACCTTATTAAAATCTATGGAAGAAGGTGTTCTGGCTAATTTTTATAGCTATACAGGTGAGGAGAAGCTGGAATTACCATCCATGACAGTAAACTGGGTATGTGGAACAACTTAGTGAAGACAATTTGGCTCTAAGAGTTACAGAAAAAAATTGAGAGGCTAAAATACTTCATTCCTTTCAATGGCTAACTGAAAAGATGAGAACAGCTTGTAAGCAGGGGCGTTGCTATAGGAGTTGCATCCTGAGGGGGCCCAAAAGCCCCTTTGACAAATAGGAGATTTGGAGAAGGTGTGTAATACGATTACTGAACCCCCAAAACTGCAAAACAGAAATTTGGGGCATTGAGTATGATTTAGCAAATCCAAACACTCTGTATAATATATATCCATGTAAATGAGAGTTAGGCATTATGTGATCCTGCAAATGTCACCAAATAACAGCTTCTGGGTGTGGGAAAGATACAGCCAGCGATACCAAACTCCTTAACTATTGATGTCTATGGAGAGGAAAATGCAATCTAACTACCTAACAGCAGTCTGTACTGTACAGAGAGTGAACTGAAAATGGCGTTCACAAGGCAATACAGTGAAATATATACAGTATAACATAGTCATGTGATTTTAGCAGCCAATGAGAGCCCTTCATCTCAGTGATGACGTTTTTGACACTTCTCTGTGTTCTGTACTGATTGAATGTCTGCCAAATGTTCAGAAAGGTGATTGAATGGCCACCAAAATGCAGAAACATAACTGAAAATGGTGTGTCGAACTAGAACTAGATCTTTACTCGAACGAACAGTAAAATGTTCGGATCCAGTTCTAAAAATTCGAGAAGTTCTACTAAAACTTCACTTTTCTAGAGGAGTTCGATCAACACTTGTTGTGATTAACAATGCTAGCAGAGTATAGCAGAGAATGTATGATAGAAGCTGGCTTCCCCCACCGAGACCAAGCCCTCGGTGGTACATTTCTAGCAGGAGACCTGCTGTAAGCCACCTAGTAGCAGCACCATGCGACCACCTAAGGTCACACTACGGGTGACATATGTATTTTGGTGCCCAGGCATAATTTTTTTTGTTTGTGCGCATTAGTAGCGTAGAATGCGCTGAATCTATGAACTATTGCGGGTCATAGATTTAGCACTTTCTAGCTACAAAGCGACACTTCTGACTCAGGTAAACAACTTTTAAAGTGGTCTAACTGTTCCAGCAGTAATGCACCTGGATTTGCTGTTTAAAAGTCATAAATGTGTAAATTCATATGGTTACAGTGCGACACGGCTCCAGCATGCCCCCCGATCTCAGGCACATTGCAAAGTGCCGCGGACGCTTTGGAATGTGCCTGATTACAAAATATAGCGAACAGAGCTGCACCAATTTTTGTGCTAAAAAGACGTCTGACTTCTGGCACAGCCCCGTACATACATGTCGCCCTACGTGCATTATCTTTATTATCGGCTATATTCAGAATTCCCTTACAAGTTAATTGGGAGGTTGACTGCATGTGTCACCCTTGTCATTCTCATGCATGGTCTGCTTACAGCTAGCTAAACGCCTACCTTTGCCGTGCACTTTACTTCGTGGAAACACCCCTTTAAAGATCAGTCTACTGTACTTTAGACCTCAATGACAAAACAATTTTTTTAAATTTCTTTATTCTTTATTACCAACACAAACATTTAGGCCGTGTTCACACGGCTTATTCAGCGTAATTGCAGCCGGGATTGCACTCCAATTACGGCTGAAAAAGGGGCGGGTGCGGGGGGGGCCGGGGGTGCGCCCGCCCCCCCCATAGACTTGAATTATCCCGGGGCGCGTTTTGGCCTGAATAAGTGCGGGTACTTTCTCCTTCCCGGGGATTGCCGAGCACGAGCAGCGACGGAATTTTCCCACTTTTTTTTTTATGAAAATTTGGATTTTTATTACTGCAGGGATTTGGAGCCGAAAGCGCGCAAACCCGGCGGCAGTACGGCCCCCAAATCGCGCCCAAATAAGCCGTGGAACCCCCCTTTTAGGAGACATGTATAAGGGGGCTGCGCCACTATCGGCGTCTTTTCAGTCTAATACAGGCGACCCTGTTCACACATTTTTATTCTTCCTCACACCACTCCTGGGCACATTACGTAGTGCCTGCGGCACTTTGTAATGTGCCTGATTCGGGGAGGGGGCGGAGGAGGGCAACTAAACCAGCAAAGCTACATTTTTGTAGCTTCGTGCTGCATTTCTGGGCGCATTACCTGAAAAACATAAGCATTTTTAAAAAATGGTAAAACCTGATAAAAAAAAAGCCCTAAGATAAATGCCCTGATTTTGACCCCTGTTAGGGGTTAAAAACAGGCGCATTGTAGACTGTTAGGCGTATGAAATTTGGCGTGTTAATGCCAAATTCCATACATTTTACCCTTAATGTTTTAATTTTTTTGTGGCAGAAGTATTTTTAACTGCATCGTTTTGAGACACATAAGTTACATTCTCCCTCTGTTTTTTTTACTTTTTCTTTTTAAGGTGTTAACTGTACAGTATAATTACCATGATAACTTTATTCTCTTCTGGGTAAATATGATTATTGTGAAACCAGATGTATATAGATTTTTCTTCATGTTCTACTGTTGCACAGTGAAAACATGTTTTTTTATTGTTCCATCAATGGTACAGTAATTTGAAGTAGGCACGTTTTTTGTGCACATATAAATGTCTGATTTCCTATTATTCTGTTTATTTTTTTTTTACAGAACACCTTGCAGGATAAATCACAGGTAATGATGTTTAGCAGTAAGACTGTCTTTGTTGCCCATAGCAATCAATCAGAGCTCAGCTTTTTTTTTCCAGAACACTATATGAAATAAGACCTGAGCTCTGATTGGTTGCTATGGGCCACAAAGACAGCCTTTCTACTAGTCAGTTTTCATACATAATGCCCAGTGTTTGTTTTTGGTTTTTATTTAAGAGATTTCAATATAAGAGTTATATTTTATTTAACATTAATTATGACTTTTTTTACTTTTTATAATTATTGGTCGATATACTGTACTTGGCAACAGGGGATGCTTTCGTTGGGAACCCTGACTGCCTGCACCCATTCCCACCTTGAGCATGGGGGGCGTTTGGGAGTCCGCGATCAGCCCGCGGCCCCCAATGACATGCTTTCTTGCCCGCTAAAAATTGACATGTCACTTATCCCCCCCCTGCAATACGATCGTATTTTTTACGCCGGGGGGACGGGCGTAACCCCAAAATTTTCCTAGTGAGCTTTTGGATTCCGAATTGTGGCACAAAAATTTTCGCCGTGTAAAAATGGGCCTTTAAACTCTTTAGATGTTTTGTTCATTATGCCCTGCGGCATTTATGGAGTTAAAAGACTGGGTCTGGAGGCTTCTCATATTCCCTCCATTAGAGCAGAAGCTTGGCTATCATTAAACCGCCAAGAACCCACTCTTGGCTGCTTTGGAAACCCAAGTAGGACCATAAAAATAAGGTACTCAAACCTAACTGCTAGCTGACTGCCCATAGATGATACACATTCAGCGGGGGTTATTTAACTTTGCACAGATGTTCTGAAATATGTGCAACTGCACACTTAGGACCACATGTATGAAAACGTTGTCTATAACTCTCTTTGTTGCCCATAACAACCAACCAGAGCGCCTCTTTCATTTCATGTAGTGCTCTGGAAAAATGAAAGGCGCGCTCTAATTGATTGCTATGGGCAAAAAAGACAGTTTTAGACCTAGACAGTTTTCATACATGTGGCCCTTATTGTGCAGTTACAAGAGTGGAGAGTGGACTGTCAGCATAAGCCGGCTCTCCACTGCGAATACAGAGACAGTTTATTACTATCCCTGCCTTCCCCATCACTGTGTATGCAGTGCTCAATGAGCACTATACATACACATAAGCAGGAAGTCTCCTGGCTCTCTGGCTCGGTAGTTGCAGATGCTGCTTAACAGACCCAGATGAGCTCTTCAGTCAGTGAAGGTGGTTGTATTTTAACTGAAACTAGAGCTAATATATCACTGCTAGTTACATGAGAAATTAAAGCAAATTTGTAAAAATGTTCGCCAAAGGACTTTTCCTGACCTTATGAGGGGCACAGTATGTAAAATAAAATAATTAAATAACACAGATATAACATATTTTAAAAAAAGCATAGAAAAAAAAACATTAACAGCCCAAACAGCAACTTTTAGCCCCACTCCCAATGACACTACAACTTGATATGACCTATATATAAATGTCCATTAACTTATTTTACCTCCACTTTTGCTGTTAAATAAATAAATACATGTGAAAAACAGACTTTTATTTTGTTTTTACTATTTTCCCTCAAATTATAAAAAGAAAATAAAAATCTGATGTAAAATTCAAATAAAAATAGAGCCTAATATATCACTGAAAAAGTGAAAAATTAGTAGAATAACCAAGTGCGAAAAGGTGTTATAGCATTCTAATCAATATGTACCAAGAAAAAGAAAGATGTGCCTGCTCAGGAAGTGGCTTAAATGTCCCAGTCAGGAACTGGTTAAAGACTCTAAGCCAGGTAAACAAACAATAGGGGATAGTCAGCTCACCAGATTCCAAATGATCACCAGCTGGAGGAGGCATGGAAGGAATTGAGCCAAAACTGAAGCTTGAACAAAGAAAGGGATCACACCCGCTTCCAATCCAGCGGATAATAAATTGGTTAAAAAATTATTATTATTTTGAGACTCCGACGAACTACGTACAAATTGACCTTAATCAAAGCATATACTCTCGGCTGGATTGGAAACTGTTGTGATCCCTTTTAAAGACTCTAACTTTACATTGGTGGCAGTGGCGTCTGCTCTAACATTGGTGACAGTGGCTTTAGAAGCGGCGGTAGGGGAAGTTAGATGTCGGCTTTCCCTGCCTGGTGGCCGAATCAGCATAGGACTTGTCTCCATTGCACAGAAAAACATGTTTTTTCAGCGTTTTTCATTTTTTTTACACTGTTGTGCATGTCTGCAAAAAAAGCTAAAAAAAAAAGTTCCAAAAAGTGCTATAATAGACACGCCAAAAAACACAAAACACGCCAAAAAACTGCCATTTTTTCTGCTGCTTTTGACAGGCAGTGGACAAAAAACTCAGTTTTATATATTTGGTATTTTATCTATTTGGTTTTCTGGTCATTTTTTGTTCACTGCACTGTAGACATAGCCTTACACTGATGCTGTCCACTCTGCAGCGCAGTCCCAGTGTACTACTGGGGAAGGAGAGGAGCAGCGCTGCTCCGCCATCTCCCCCCAGCAGTGCGCACAACAGAAGAGAGGAGCTGCTGGGAAGGCAGAGAGAGTGAGGAGCAGCGATGCCCCTCCCACTCTCCTCACCAGCACAGCAGCAGGAAGAGCTGAAGACTCCCAAGGCTCCTGCTCTTCAGGATAGGTAAGTATGGGAGAGGAGGGGGTAAAGAGATGTGGGGTGTTAGGAAGGGGGAGGGGTGAGAGACATGTGGGGATTAGGAGTTGGGAGGGTGAGAGACATGGGGGGAAGGGGAGAGCCATGTGGCGAGTGATGAGAGACATGTGGGGAGTTAGGAGGGGGTGAAAGTAATTAGGTGAGGCGGTGAGAGACATGAGGTGTGTTAGGAGGGGGAAGGGGGAAAGACAGGGGGGGGGTTAGGAGGGGAGAGGGAGTGAGAGACATGAGGGGTGTTAGGAGGGGGGAGAGACATGTGGGATGCTGGGAAGGGGAGGAGGTGAGAGATATGGGGTGTTAGGAGGGAGAGAGAAATGTGAGGTGTAAGGATGGCTGAGGAGGTGAGAGACATGTGGGGTGTTAGGAGGGGAAGGGGTGGAGAGACATGTGGGGTGGTGGGGGTAGAGACATGAGAGCTGTTAGGAGGGAGTGAGAGACATTTGGGTGTTAGGAGGGGGGAGGGGAGAGACATGTGGGGTTTAAGGAGGGGGGAGCCATGTGGGGGTTTAGGGGGGGGGGAGGTGGGGAAAAATGGGGGGAAATTGGGAGGGGGGGACCCAGGGGGGGTTTTGGGAAGGGGGAGGGGCGAAAAATTGGGGGGGTTAGGAGGGGGGGTTAAAAGCCTTGTGTGGTTTTTGGGGGGGGGGAAAACCCAAAGGGGGGGGGTTAAAGGGGTGGGGGAAGAAAAGACATGTGGGGTGTTAGGGGAAGGGAAACTTTGTGTGGGTAAGGTGGGAAGGGAAGTGGAGAAAGGGGGTGTGGGGGGGAGAGGACATGCGGGTTGTTTTACTCCCGGGGGGCCCCTGTGTATCAAAAGGCCTATCCTGTGATATACTACCTGCGGGCCCCTGTGTATCTAACCCTATCATGTGTTTATACTCCTGTGACCCTTTTGAAATCAAAGCCAAACCCTTTGTGTGGGTACTGCCCTGCAACCTGTGTTTTAATCCTATCATGTGTTTTTCTGTCTCCCTGGTGAATTTTATTTTAACCCAAATCATGTGTTTTTTCTCGGCAAGTTTCCTGGGGAAATTTAAAGCCTTTCATTTTTTAAAAATGTTTGTAAACCCTATTTTTAAACCTTGAGGTCCCTCTCTATGACTGGGGTTTGTAATAATGGTGATAGTATTTGCTGGGGGTGTTAATAAGTCTTCTTTGTGTGATACCATCTACTAAAAACCTATGAATCGGGGCCCGGGGGGACGGGGGGCCCTAAAAAGCAGCCCGGGCCCAAAAAACCCCCACCCCCCAACACAAAAATCCCCCTCCGGGGTTTTCCCCTTGGGTTCCATGCACTTTGGCCTTTTTCAAAATTTAAACAACATTTTTAAAAGAGGCAAGAAAGAAAAATTTGGTGCAAAGAAACCCCAAACCCACAGGGTCAGGGACGGGTTTGGCACTCCCTTTCGATAGGGGCAAGTGTAGTTTCCCTTTTTACGGGTTTGCCAAAAAACCTCCATATTTCCATTTTAAAAACCAAAATTGTGGCCAAAATCACCTGCAAATCAAAAAGGTCCCCAATAAACGGGAACAGAAAACACAGCACTGAAAAAAAAAGAACCGAAAAATTAACCCCTGACTTTCCAGTGCTTCCCAGATGACGTTTTTGATGGTAACTTTCTTTCCGTTTTTTTTTCTCCAAAGGGCACAGCCCATCATGATGACTTCTCCCCCCAGCTATTTGCCCCCTGAAAATTCACCACAAAAAACATTTTTTGACCCCCCTTTTTTTTAAGAAACCTTTTTTTTAAACCGGTCCCCCCAACGGGTGTCCCAAAAAACCCCCTTTTCCAATGCACCGCAAAGGGTTTTTTAATTTTGCCCCTTTTGTCCCAACTAACAAAAAAAAGTCCCTTTCCGGGAACAGATAGGGGGGTGTCCTTTTTTCTGAATTCTGAAAGGTATACAAACCCCAAAAAAAAACTTCCCCCTAGTTAAAGACTAATCCCAGAATATCCACATCTCACCCCATTTTTTGGACTTTTTCCAAACATACTAAAATACGGGAAAAAATTTCATTTATCCCAAGACCAATACCCCCCAAAAAATAAACCATTTTTCCCCACTATAAAGTAAATAACCCCACATATTTAGGGAAACCAAAAAATCGGCCCTTACTGCCCGGTTTGTAAACGGACCATAAAACCCAATTAAGACAGAGTATTCCCCAAATAAAAAAAAAAAAAAAAAGCCCAATTTAATACCCCACATATCACCAGCATAAGGCTTTTGAATAAAACCCTGAAATGTTACGGGAATATAAACCTTTAAACTAAAAACCCCCTTACTACCCCCAACTAAGGCCATTGTTTTTTTTTTAAATAACTGGATTTTTAACGGTTTGCAGTGTGAAACTTTTTAACCTTTTTATTTTTTTAGGCTATTTTTCCACCAGGCACGGGATTACGATCGTATCTCCGGCCTTTTCGTTTTTTAAAAGCGCCGGAGAAAAGATCGTTAGTGCGGCCCCCAAGGGCCGGCAATAGAAAAAAACGATTTGCTGTCTGCAAAAAGCTCGTCTTTTCTCTGCCCGTCTTTGGGGCGCGGCGTTTTTAAAAAAACTTTTTGTAAAATACCCCGCTGCTTTCGTTTTCTTAACATTTTCCCATCCCAAAGCGGGGTTTTAAGGGGGGGCGGGGAAAAACGAAAAAGCGGCCGGGGGTTTTTTAAAAAAGCGTGAAAAAAAACCCGGTTCCCTTTGCTTCAGGAGGACGGACGTTTTTTTGGGGCCCAATTTTTTGCTGTGCAGTTTAGACATACCCTTAGTTTTTAATATAGGCAAAAGGGAGTTTTTTAAAACCTTTTTTTTTTTTTTTTTTTTAAATTTTTTTTTTTCCTTGTAGCCCTCCCCAGGGTACTCAGCGATTAGTTTAGATAGATAGAAAGATAAAATAATAGATAGATATGAAATAAAATAGATATGGAAGTTAGATATGAATAGATAGAAAAGAGAAAAGATAGATGGGAAGGAGGATAAAAATAGTTAGAAAAAGATAGATAGGGGATAGAGTTAGATAGTTTGATAGATAGATAGATATTAGATAGAAATGGGGAAATAGTTAGATTGATAATAAAAGATAGATAGAAAGATAGATAGATATGAAAAGATAGAAAGATAGATAGATAAAAGGGAAAGATAGATAGATAATTAAAATAGAAAAGTTAGATAGATAGATAATAGTTTAATAGATAGGAGAAAAGATAGATATGAGATAGAAATGAGATAGAAACGAGTTAGATGGGAGATAGATAGGAAAAGCAAGATATGGGGTTTGATAGACACAGAGACAGATAGATATACCCCAGACGTTAGATATGGGATAGATAGATAGATAGTTTTGATAGATAGATAGATAGATAGTTTAAAATAGTTAGTTGTTAGATAGAAAGATAGATATAGTATAGATAGATTAGTTTGATATGAGTAGATAGAAAGATAGATAGATAGAAAATAAAGATAAAATGGAAAGAAAGAAAAGAAAAGATAGATAGGAGTTTGATAGATAGATAGATAGAAAAGATGGGATAGGATTTAGATATGAGATAGAAGTTTGGAAATAGATTAGTTTGTTTGATAATAATAGATAGATAGATAGATGGGATAGATAGGAAGATAGATAGATAAATTCATTTGTTGTGCTTGTAATGGGGTTTTCCCCTTATGGTAAAATGGGACGGCTGGTGTGGCAGACATGCTGGACTTGTAGTTCCACAAAATTCTGTTTTGGGGAGCTACAGGTTCCCCGAATACAACACTAGATTTGCTTCAAGTTTTAAAAGGGCCCATCTATGCAGATGGGGTACTTGTATTCCCAGCAGTTTTTTTTGGGGGGAATTTCAAATCCCAAAGTTTGTCTCATGTACCATAAGGAAAAACACTTACAAAACCACATATAAAGTCCCCCCTGAAATTGTGTCTGTGATACATAGTGGGTTTGAAAAGGTCTGTGAGTTGTTTTTTTAAAAATTACTTTTTAATTTTAAGATCGCTGTCTGGGCGGGAAAGGTGAGTAATGCCCGTCCCCGGGGAGTGGGAAACCGTGTTTTGGTTTTTCCCCCCCCGGCGCCCCCCCTCCCCCCCTCCCGGGCGCTCTGACGGAGGCCTTGTTTCCGCTCTGAAAAAGAAGCCCGGGGTGGGGACTGTGTGTTGGCCAGGGGGGGGATAACGCGGGCAGGGGCCGCTGCTTAAAAACTGTGCTGTTCCTGCTGCTCCCAGGAGCAGCCGGATCACAGCACCGCGGCCCCCCCTTTTGGGCCCGCTGCCTTAAGTATTAATAGAGGATGGAAAGCAGCGGCGGGTTTTCACTCCCCAAAATGTTTTTTTGGCCACAGAGCAGGGGGCCCCATTTTTTACCGGGCCGGGGCCCGGGCCCCCCTTGGATTTTGCCCGGGTTTCGGCCCGGAATTTCTCGCCCGGGGCCTGCTATGAATCTGGGGCCTATCAATTTGTTGGGAAAAAAATTTTCACACGGCGTTTTGGGGGGGGAATTTTTGGGGTGGCCCAAGGCGTTTTTTCTAAAAACACGGGTTGGGCCGACTCCCATAATTTTTCAAAATGTCACTTTTTTTTCTCGGTGCAAAAATTAGCATTGGGGTTAAAATGCCAGGTAATCATAGTTTTTCAGTGAGAGCTATAATTTTACTTTTTTTGGCACCCTTTAAAAACAGGTGCTTTACACCCAAAATTATGCCCAAAAATGGGCCCCCACAAATGCGCTGTGTAAACTTTAACCCTTATAGCGCTGCGGGGACCTAGTATCGAAGCTTATTGAGTGAAAAATTATTTGGCCCTTGGTATCTAAGTGAAATGGGGAAAACTGTATTTTAGCAAGTGTATCTAACCCATGTTTGTCCCCAAAATGCGGGCCCCTTAAAATTTTAAAACTACCAAAAAACGTCTATGACTACGTATGTGCGTTCTGTGTCTTTTTGAAAAGGCTACGATATTGTAGTGTAAAACAAAAAGGAAGGAAAAATCAGTATGTTGGTTTTTGGATCCAAAAAAATGCATCCAAAATCGCTGCATAAATCGCATCTAAAATGCATCCAGCACTCAGGTGCTTGTTCGGATGCGTTGTGGCTGCAGCAGACATGCACCGTAGTTTTAAATAGGGCGTCTGCTGCGTATTTCGGATCAAAAATTGACATGACAATTCATTGAACGGATCTGAAAGACGCATCAGAAAGACGCATGTAAACATGCATCGGCGATCACTCATCTGAACGGTGATGCGTGTTTTACATTGAAAGCAGTGGAAATCACATTGCACATTGTTAGATGCATGTTTGGGTCCATTTAAGGTCCAAAACACTGATCCAAACACTGATCCAGGCATCTAAAAACGTATCCAAAACAGAATCAACACGCCGTGTGAACATACCATTTGGGTATGTACTCGCAGCACTGACAAAATAATGGTTTGATTTTCCGACCGGTATTTTATCTTTTTTTGGCATGTAGGGGGAGGGGTGTTGTTTGCGGTTTGTGGATTCATCCGTCTCTCTTCAAATGTTCATGTTCTGCCCTAAAACAAGGCGGAAGAATGAACATGTTCTAAGTTTTTAGGAGCACCAGTGGTGTCAAAAACCGTCCGGCAGAAAATCCATGCAGTGGGGACTGCTGTACTTTTCTATTTAATTCTATGCAGATAGTCGGCAGTCAGTTTGCAGACGGTTTTCAAATCCGAAAAATCACCTGTAAATCCGACCGAAAACCCTGCCGTAGGGACGGGCCCTTAGTATAGATCGTCTGGAATTAAGGTCAGTATACCACTAACCTAATATTGTCGTGCAATATTGGAGGTGCAAGTCTCCCAGAGCATAGAGATAAGTCACTCAGAGCTGCCCCTTCGCTTCCTTAGCTCTGAGCATTGCTGAGTGGTAGAAAGATATCAATAATATAGTAAAATTCACAACTAAATTATAGTGTGATAAAGGGGAAAAGGGGGAATTATGGAGCTAGAGTGTTAATGTATAAGGTACAGTTTATTAGTACATAAATACAGGACTACGCGTTTCTCACTTGATAACTTTTCATGAGGTCTATATAGGACTGTATGGACCTGATGGAATGCAATCAAGCGAGAAATGCGTAGTACTGTCTTCATGTACTAATAAACTGTACCTTACATATTACCAGTCTACTCTAGCACCATAATCCGGTCTTTTCCTTTTATCACACTATACTTTAGTTGTGTTTTTTACTATATTAAGGCTATGATATTCTGTATCTGAGCCAATCCTGATATCATGTGTATGGTAACGTATCTAAGCCTCTTATGTTTTTACAGTCTGCTAAACTGGGTATCTAATCCGTTCATGTATGATACAATGTTCTGAGCTGTTGTATCTAATCCTCTCATGTGTGATACTGTTGGCTAAATTAATGTATCTGAAACTATATTGTAATACTGTCCACTGAGCGACTCCTTACCCCCCTCTAAAACTAGGAGAATTCTTGATAGATCTATCAATAACTAGAGATTAGTGTACAGTATGGGGGACATGTATTAAAACTGTCTAGGTCCCATAGCAACCAATCAGAGCATTTTTTCAGAGCGGTACGTGAAATGAAAAGGGTTCTCTGATTGGTTGCTATGGTCTCTGGTTGCTATGAGTTCTGATTGGTTGCTATGGTCTCTGGTTGCTATGAGTTCGGATTGGTTGCTATGGGCTCTGGTTGCTATGAGCTCTGGTTGCTATGGACAACTAAGAATGTCTAAGATCTAGCCAGGTTTCATACATGAGGGCCTATGTGTCTGTGTGAGTGTATATTTGTGTATAAACCTGTGTGAGTGTATGTGAATATCTGAGTGTGTGGCTGCACTGCTTTTGATGCGCCTTTTGCTGTGTTAAATGCACATTTTAGGCACAAAAATATGCATCATATAAGCAATTCCAGTGTTGGATTGTTTTCCATGCGAATACAGGTCACAGTTCATATCGTGACCTGATGCGCATGTATTTACAGTCACGGATTCCAAATCTGTACTGTGTGTAAAAAAAAAAAACAAGAAAACCTGTACCTCTCAATTATTTACATGTTTTTCATGTTTACATGTTGAAGAACATAAGCCAGAATTCAGATTGACAATGCAATGAGGAGGACAGCACCTGGGAACTCTGAGTATGGCTGAATGTGTGAGTAGCTGTATTGGGAATTCCTATAGAAATGAATGGAGAGGACGGGCGCAAGAAGCACCGCCTTCCTCATTTTCATGCACAGTCGGCTCACAGCTATAAGTGACCTGTGCAAGGGATTATACCTCATGCTAAAACTCCTTCAGGATTTATTAACATAGGACTGGGCAAACCCTTTAACCTCTGAGTGACCTTTAGCGTAAATTTACGTCACAATGTCAGTAACAGGGTATGGAGCACTCAGGGAGTTTTTTGGTCTTTTAGGCTCCAAAAAGATTGGAATAAAAAGTTAATAAAAACTTGCATGTCTCCCAAAATGGTACAAATAAAAACTACTCTTCAGGTCTGTAGATGGAAAAACAAAAAATCTTATAGAATCGCACTGTAAAGAATTTTTTTTTTTAAATTAAAAGTAGTAAAACATAGTTTGTATTGGTACTATTTTTTTTTTCAGCATTTACCATGAGGGGTAACTAAGAGTCTATTTTAATTTACTGAACCTTTACATATGCAGCAATAAAAATTAGATTTAATTTTTTTACTATTATATATCTAAAATGGCAAAAAGCAGCATATTTAAACTGTAAGCATTTGTTTTTTTTTTTTACATTTTTAAGATAAAACTATGGTTTGGTCAGGAGCAAGTGAACCACAACTAAAATCGGCAAGTTTATGCATATGTTCAAACGGCATATTTTAGCAAGTATTTTCGCGTGTATTTTGTGCTGATATATGTTCCAAAATATGCTTTAAAACCATGATCAAGTACAGAAGTCATTGAGTGCAGTGTAAAATCATCAGATAATGATTTTATGCACGCATTTTTACGACACGTAAGCGCAAATAAGTACTAAACTATACAAGGAAGTAATTTGCCTCGGGCAATTGTGTGTTGAAATTACACGCTTGCAAGTGCTTAATTTCAACAGAGCAAACGCATGCATTTACAGCATGTAGAAATGCGTGCTATAAATAGTTTGTATGAACTTTCCCTAAGTTGGGGGGCATTTTCAAGCTCAGTGCCTAGAGCAGCCTGAGCTGTAGATATGGCCCTGTATAGACCTATTAACAAACACCATTAGGGTATGTTCACACGGGGTAATTTCAGCGTGCATTTCACCGTGTATTTGCACTCTAATACAGGCGAGATGCACGCCGAAATTACGGTACTCCATAGCTCTCATAGAGAACTATGGATTACGCCTCCTCTCCCCCATCGTACAATACAATCGTATTGTACGCGTGGGGAGATAAGTGAATTGTCAATTACTTGCGGCGAATACGCACCACGAGTAATGCATTTCTATGGGGCCACGGGAGTACATGCGTATTAGCACGAGCTCCCGAAAGACATGATGTACTGCGGCGTGTACTGTACGCACCACAGTACATCATGTGAGCATACCCTTACATTGAATCTTCTGTCTGTGCACAAGAACACAGACATGCAGCTCCTTCACCAGTATCCCCTTATAGTTACATCAATGCTTTCAAATATTTTAATATTTAATATCTCAATATAATCTTAAGTGTAGCTTGTCTGCATTATAGTGCGCAGGTACATTGATTTTCTTTAAGATTTTTTTCTTTAGAGCTTGAAATATTAGAAGCATTTGTCATTTCTTGCTGGTTTGTAAAAAAATGATTTATTGCTCTTTTTCTTATAGTAATAAATGCCTTAAATTACATATAAAAAGGTAGATGACATAGCACTGTATTGGTCCCAACATCACCGTTCTGTAAAATGATGTCATTTCCCACACAAGGAAGTCACTAATACACTTTATAGCATGGTTTAGTAGGTTAAAGGGACATCCTAACTAGCAAGCCAATTATCTGGCTTTCCTCTAAAAGACTAACTCTAAAATAAGCCATTGGGAAATAAAAGTCTAAGAGAGAAAAATTAAATGGATCAATGTGGCCACCATGAAGGAAAGTTCAGACATTTCCTACTGGCTGCAATCACATTTGGCACAAAAAGATAAACTATTTCCAAACTAAACTTCTACAGAAAGCTTTTAGTGGATTGTAGCTCTTTGTTGAAGTTTAGCATTCCTGCTGCATGTACATTTAGTAAAAATATTTAACAGACAAAAAGGCTTTCATATTTTTTGGAGAACAAATCTAGTAAATTCTATTAGCAATTATATATAATTATAAACTTGAGTAATTGTGGTATAATGAAAAAAAATCTATTTTTTCTATTATGTAAAATGGTTTGTACAGCATGCCCTATTAGGCACAAATGCCAGTCAATGACGTGTATGATAGATCTCAAGAAATCAACCCAATGGAAACTGTAGCACACAGTGGTGGCTTAGTGGTTAAGGCTAGGGGTTTCCCAATAGGAGATATGGGAGTGGAGCAGGGACTTGATTGGGTTGGAACCTAAAGGGAGCAAGCGGGATAAGAAAAAAACTTAGCAGCGAATACCCACAGGGCAGAACAACAAGAGGACCTGTAGTCCTCCTATAAGGTGGGCACTGTAGTAGGTGATGGGTTTGGCAGTGACTAGTCCTCCTGGAAGAAATGGTGCAGCAAAAAAAACCTACAAATTACAAGTAGTCTGCTGAAACCCAAGATTTATTTTCTTTTTTTAGAAGTGCTCAAAGCTTGGCAGTTTTCAGCACATAACAATGTACCAAAGCTTAAAAGTTATCACAAACATTACTGTTGGACAGGCTAACAGCTATGGTTGCAGTCCCTGACAGTTTCACAGGTTACTAAGAGTCCCAATTTTTGCCTTTCTTGTCAAAGTTTATCTCCAGCATGTGGGGAGGTTCTCATTTCCCCACTTCAGGTGCTGCCCATGCACAGTTCTTATCTAAACTTGGGTTCCAGTAACCTCAACAAACTGTCAGCCGTTTTCTTTATTACAGATGCAGCCCTGGCTCAACATCAACTTCTACCCTGGAAAACACACAACGCCCTCTTTTTGGCTGTGGCCCAGCAGGATGTCCTCATTCTAAAAACATCAGATATCTCAGCATTTCTGCAACAGATTACAATACATCAGTTCAACAATATTTGAACTCAACAACAATGATGGTTAGAAAATCACCTGCTTTTGTATGCACAACAACATATCCCCTATAGTCATTTAGAGGCCTTCCTATCCTAGCGCCTCAGTATTTACACTCAGTATACAGGAGGTGGTAATTCTCCAACACCATTTTGAAATATATGTATGATGTATAAATGAACTGTCATTAAAGTGATTTTCTCACCATGCTGTCTGGCATGGTAAGGCAGCTTTAGACTTGTACTGCCTGACCATGTAGCTGTGGGTGGTTCTATGGCAGTGATTAGCATATTAAGCTTCTCTATAACTAGCTGATCATTACAGTGATGTAAATGCAGGAAATTTAATCTGTAGTTAAGTAATGGTACAGAATTCCAGGGAGTGAAATTCCAGAGATAAAAAATCTGCTTCTCTGACCATAGTTACATAGTTGCATAGTTAGTACAGTTGAAAAAAGACACGTGTCCATCAAGTTCAACCAAGGGTGGGTAAAATGTGGGTGAAGGGAGGGAGCCAAGGATTTCAAACCCAGCCTCCCCACTGGTGAATGTCCTGAAACCCACAGGCAAGAACCAATCTGCTCCAGGGGAGATCCCATCTCTGACCCCAGAGCCGCCACCAGCCAGGACCCAGAATTTTACATAGCTACGTACGCATTAATATTCTTTAGTTTCAGGTAGTTATCTAAACCTTTTTTGAAACTCCCAACTGTTCCTGCTGTAACCAGCTCCTCAGGCAGGCTATTCCACAGATTTCCAGTTCGTACAGTGAAGGACGCTTTTCTCCTCTGAAGATTGAATCCTTTTAACTCTAGCTGAAGGGAATGTCCCCTTGTCTTTTCTCCAAGTTTTTCTCCCCCTAGGACATATGATGACTGCAGATTATTTGTACATAGATGCAGAACCTTACATTTATCCACATTGAACCTCATTTGCCAAGTGGATGCCCAAACAATCAGTGTGTCCAGGTATGCTTGCAATTTATGAGTATCTTCCCTTGATTGCAGTACCCTTCATAACTTGGTGTCATCTGCAAAAATAGAAACTGTGCTATTGATCCCCTCCACTATATCATTAATGAATATATTGAATAAAAGAGGACTCAATACTGACCCCTCAGGCACACCACTCATAACCGGGGACCACTCAGAGTAGGAGTCATTTACCACCACTCTCTGAGTACGATCCGATAGCCAGTTTTTAATCCAATTACACACTATTATTTCTAACCCAATGGATTCTAATTTACCCAACAAACGCTTATGAGCCTTTGCAAAGTCTGAAAACACAATATCCACAGCCGCCCCGCTCTCCAGACATCTACTTACCTCTTCATAAAAACAGATCAGATTGGTCTGACAACTTCTGTCCTTAGTAAAACCATGCTGGCAATCACGTATTATATTGTACTTGTCCACATATTCCTGTATATAGTCCCTTATGAGCCCCTCAAACATTTTTCCCACAACAGATGTTAAACTTACTGGTCTATAATTACTTGGGCAAGACGTGGAGCCTTTCTTGAAGATGGGAACTACATTCGCCTTGCGCCATTCTCCTGGCACTATACCAGTCACCAGAGAATCTCTAAATCATATACAGAGGCACACCGACAACCGAGCTGAGCTCTGTAAGAACTCTTGGGTGTAAGCCATCTGGGCCTGGAGCCTTGTTCTCATTCAGTTTATTTAACTTGGCTTGGACCATTTCTGCACTGAGCCAATTAATTATAGCAGATGATGTATTAACAGAACTGGCACCACCTACATCCGCACTGGGCCCGCCCCCATAAAACTGCTTTCTCATCGTTAGTATATACTGAGCTGAAGAACCTATTTAGTACCTCAGCCTTCTTCTGGTCCCCAGTGTCATGTATCCTAGATAGCAGAAATGCTTCTTCAAAAATTCCTATTTGCCTTTTGATAGTTTTTTAAGTTGATAGTATGCTACTGATATTGTAATGTGTATGTATATTGCTGCCACACCAGTGTGCACCTATGCTCCTTTTTTTTTCAAAAAAGTTTTTGGATGTGCAAAGCAAAATATTGTTTTCTGTCTTGCTGTCCTTGGCCACCTGCCTTTCATTTTGAATTTTAGCTGCTTTTATCACTTTTTTTACAGATTTTATTAAGCTCTTTGTAATTTTCAAAGGCTGATGCAGACCCCTTTGACTTATATTTTTTAAATGCCCTTTTTTTATTATTTATTACCCGTAGGAATTCATTTTGCTATAAATTTCCCCAGAGTATAAAGCTCTCCCATTTGGGTTCTACATCAATATTTGCTAATAGCTGCTCCCAGTCTTTGTCCTGTATTGCGTCACTCAATAAGGGGAAATTGTCCCTTTTAAAATTAAATGGTGAAGTCACTCTCTGCTCTCTCTTTAATCAGAAAGGGAGGTATGGATGTTACCTTCAGACACTTGTGTGCACTTAGGGCCACATATATAAAACTGTCTTTGTTGTCCATAGCAACCAATCAGAATGCCCCTTTAATTTTTCCAGAGCACTAAACGAAATGAAAGGGGCACTCTGGTTGCTATGGGCAACAAAGAGAGTTTTAGACCTAGACAGTTTTCATACATGATGTGACTCAGAGCAGAAGAAATCTCTCTTATCCCTTGACCAGGACAATATTAAAAGAACAATCTATTTAGTAAAAGTCTTGATTTACTGTTCCTTACATGTCGAAAGCTAATCTTTGTAGTGAGAAAATCCCTTTAACCAACGCTAAAATGAGGGCTAAAATGGTGCTGCTGTTCAGGAACATGGTTCTTAGCAGTCCATGTTCTCTTGCTCGGCATCAAGATGGGCCACTTACAAGCCATGGTGCTATACTAAGAAAATCCACCAGAAAGACCACCATATTACACAGAATACGCTTAAAGCCCTTACGCTTATTCTCACTTCTGCAAATACAACAATACTACATATATAAAATATTACAAATTCTTAAAGGCACATCACATCATTCACCATTTCCTCAGGCACATACGTTGTCCCCTTTTGTGTCACCAAGGGTGAGTCCTGTCACAGCAGTTGAATTTGTCTGTGCTAGGAGGTTGACTATAAGAAATATGAGGTTTTAAGAAAGCATTGAGCCGAAAAGGTGTATCTAGTCATTTTGAGCAAAGTTTTTATTCTATCTAGCTTACAACTTGGCAAGCAGATATAGAAGACAAAGGTAGGCATGTATGAAACTCGGTGCCGGCACGCCAGTTCCAAACTAATATAGAGGAGTGTAGAATTCAACAGTATGTATTAACTTGTCATATGTGATCTCATAAACCTGGCGTGTGCTATGTCTTGCATAGCATAGCATATCTTTGTCACATATCTTTGTCTCATATCTTTGTCTCATATCTTTGTCTCATATCTTTGTTTCATGTCTTTGGCACATAACTTATCTTTAGCACATTCAAAAGTGCAGTGCCTGTTAAAAGTTTTGGCATATGACACTTCATACATATACAGAACAGGGCTACAACAGTTTTTTGTCGCAAGATATGCCAAAAAACTGATGAAGCCCCGTTCATACATGACTTTTGAATATGGGATGAACCCCCGTTCTAACGAGTACCCAGTTCAAACACAAGAATAAATGCACAAACACATTCACCTTTTGGTGTCAAATGGCCACAGCTTTATTCAAACCACATAAGTACAACAAACATGGAAGGAGTCAGGTGGAGTGCTAGACAATTGTGTGATATTCCCAGCTGTCTGACATGCAGCACCCGGCCAGACAGTAATAAAGGGGCGGCCCGCTCTGGCTTGCCATTCTAGCAGAGCCAGTACACTTTAGGGGCACCAATGACCCCACTGAAGATCCTCACTCAAGATTAACCACCGTGCCCGCCCCTGGATGCCATTACCATTATACCATCTGTTACGGGTGTCCCTGCGACCCCCGTGTCGGGTCGCAGGCACACCCGCAACGCCGCAGCACCTCCTGCTGCGGCCGGTGCCGCAGCCCGACGCTCGGGCCGCGGACACCCCGGCACGCCTGGGGCTCACTTACCCGTCCACGCTCCTGTTCCCGTCCCGGCGCGCGCTCCTGCTGCCGGCCGGGTGCACGCGCGCCCTCTAGCGCGCGCGCGCGGCACTGCCGGGAAATTTAAAGGGACAGTGCGCCGGTGATTGGTCTCACCGGGCACGGACCCTATTTAAGACCTGCCTCTTCCCCAGCACCTTTGCCGAATTGATAGTGCCCTGTGCCTAGAGAGGAAGCGTTCCTAAAGTGTCTTGTTCCGTTTACTGTGTACCGTACCTTCTGCCTCCGTCCCTTGACCACGAACCATTGCCGCCTGTCCTGACCTTCTGCCTGTCCCCGACTACGAGCCTGCTTCACGATTTTGTACCACGCAACACCTCGGCTGCCACCACAAGCAAGTCACGTCAGGGGTAGCGACCTGGTAGTAATCCGCCGCAGCAAGTCCATCCCGCTTTGCGGCGGGCTCTGGTGAAAACCGGACCTACTTAGATTCCGTTCCCCTGGCGTGGCTTATACCATCGCTTGTGGTGGTCCAGTGGATCCACTACCACATCCGTAACACCATCCTTAAGGCTGGCCACTTCTAAAGCTCAGCCTCTTCACACCATGAGGTTTCACATCAACTATTAGTTAATATTAGTCCACCATAACTAGGCCTGCAACTTTCACCTGACTCCTAAACCGCAACATAAAAGCTGTGACAGGTTATAATTCCAAGATTCATATTTTCCATTTTCAAGAGAGGAAAAATCCCCTGTAGAGGAATCCTCTAGGGAACCATGGCTGAAGGATCGCCCTTCCCTTGGGCTTAACGGATAATGCCAACTCAAATAACACATCAGTATCATAATAACTGTCTGAAACCAGGTATACAATAAAGTCAATATAAAACAATACAATAATACATTCGTCATTGTACAGATCATAACTAAACACAAGTTTCAGAGCATTCATTAAAATTTGGGCGGGTGGGAGGGACATCTTATCTTGACGCCTTGGTGAGAGAAAGAGGAAGAAGGAAGTGAAGACCAGAAGTTATATCTATAGCTAAACCACACCCACCTCACAGTTAAACTCTTCCCCATACACACACTCCTCCCTCTCATAACACAACCCCCTCTTGCTCAAAACTATAAACTACACAGGCAGAAGCTTAAGCACAATGCAGGAACTACAAGCTGCCCTCTCAAAACCTATCCCCTTTGCTCAAAGTTACTTACAATAAATATACTATGCAAACACTGAAACCCTCAGCTTAAATACCTACAGCTATACAGCCCAAAACTCCAAGACTATAATGGAGCTCTAGGTTCCCACCTCCCAAAGTCATGGTCCCCCTTCGCGTAGGGCTTCGGGGGGTTCTTGTCACCCAAAGTGTTTAAGCGCTGTTCATAATGTGAGATGTGAATAATATTCTTCTTGTGTACAAATTCTGTGCTATTACTAACAGTTGGAAAAGGAGTCATAGCTTTTCTTCCAGATATCAACTTCATATTGTTTTACATTAATATACCATGGTGTGCACTCGGGTCTATCTTTCTCCTTCCCTCTATTAGTTTACTCCAGCACATCATGAACTTATCAATTTCATAATCAGAGACAATGTTTCCAACATAACTTCTTATTCTCCGGATACCTAAGCAACTAAAGGATGTGGTGATGTTTCTGATTATCTTCAGGTTTGGGTACAAGTATGGTCATCAAGGTCACAAGGGCCACATTTACTTTCATCACTTTTGTGTCGAGAAAATCCCTTCCTTTACTTTGCACTATAGCATTCTCACCTTGTTCGGTGTCTTATTTCAGGGCATGAATTTCCCATTTATACTCTGCTCTGATTAAAAAACAGTCTGTGTGGATGGGTATAGTGCATAACCAAAATGGAAGCAGCCACTCCCCCATGCAAACAACCCAAAAAAAATAAATAAATGATCAGCACATCCAAAATAACTTTAAAGAAAATTGGTATAGACACCAAGCAAGTTGAGAATACTATAGTGTTGGCCCCTATCTGAACTGAGGTCGTCTTTTGTTTGGTAGATGGGCCCACACAGTTTTGATTAAAAATGTGTGCTTAGAACCTTTCATGTATCCAAAAAGTAACAGAAATGCATTTCGAAATAATTTAGATATTCATTATTTGACTGTTTCCTATAGTTTGCAATGTGCTTCTGGCACATTTTTGTGTTTGCATTGTTTGTGGCCACATAAGCACGCATCTACATTATTTTGGATGTCCTTATAATTTTTTGTTTATTTTGTTTTGTTTTTTTGAATAGGTGTACTTTGTCATGATCATTTCATCCTGTTCTTGATGGTAGTGCTACTACTGCTAGAACTCAGGTTGCATGCCATTATAAAGGTATCTGCTACACTGGTGGTGATAAGTTGCAGAATATCATCAGTCAATTATATGGCAAAACTTGTTTGAAAAATGCAGTTTAATTTCACCCCTCTTAGCTGGAGATCCAACTGACTGCTGTCATGCAATGCTGCAACCCATAAAGTTGTAGGATAGAATTCATACAGTGGGTGAATTACTGTGATGTGTCAAACAGCAAGTTCTCCATAGACCTTCCTTTCATCATCTCAGAATAGTGTATATGGTCAAGGACTATTGCAGAAACATTCGACAAAAAATTGTAGACATCAACATCCCATTCGGAGTAACTTCTTTATTGCCTTACAATTCACAGCTACAGTACAATTGATGGAATACGGAGATCTACCCTTCCTTGCTGGATGTTCCTCCTAACCTACCTTTTTGAAAATGTACTTGTACCCATGGTTTACTCACATACTTTGCCTGATAGTAATCAATTTTTTAAAGATTAACCATTGTTTCAATTTTTTTAACATAAATCAGTAGAGCAAGTGTTCATGTTACTTGGCTGTTACTTTTCCCCTGCTGGCAGTATGTCATCTTGGTGGCCTATTTAAGTTACTTCTGTGCTATCTTTTTGCTACAGCAGGTTAAGTAGTGGTTGACTCTTCCTGACTATAATCTTTGTTTTTATGGAGCTATTTCACATAAGCACTTTAAAGGGTTTTCTACATAAACTTGGATAGTGTCCTTATTTAAGGCCTGAGTGTCAACACTAGAGATGGGCGAATTTCTCAAAAATTCGATTCGGTCACTTCGACGAATTTTCCGACAAAATTCGTTTCATTCCGAATTACTTCGGCACGAATCGCGTTAAAAAGCAGCTATTTCCAGGCTGCACAGAGCCTGCAGGGTGCTGTAGAACGTTGTGCCATGCTTAAATATGCAGAGGGAGCTTGGTTTGGTCTTCATACAATGTTGTGTTTTAGTATGACACGCAGATGACTGCCGCCGCTTTTAGAATCGCTTCACTATAAAATTCCCTGTGCACTTAAGAGGGCAAAACTGACCAAAAAACTGAAGCGGGAATGTAGCCTGATAAAGTCATGCCAGCGAAAGCTGGAAAAAAGCAAGCTGAGAGCTCAGGTGGCAACATTAGTGACAGAGTGTGGAGGTGACGGCGGCAGCCACAGCAGCATGAGGTCAGGCAGTGGCACAATGACATTCTGGAGGTGTCAAAACACGAGCAACCCCCAGAGTGGCACAATGACTGAGAGCGGAGGTCACGGCGGCAGCAGTATGAGGACAGGCAGTGGCACAATGACATTCTGGAGGTGGCAAAACAGGAGGAAGCCACAGAATGGCACAATGACTGAGAGTGGAGGTCACGGCGGCAGCAGCATGAGGTCAAGCAGTGGCACAATGACATTCTGGAGGTGGCAAAACAGTATTAGGCCACAGAGTGACACAATCACACAGTGTGGAGGTCACAACAGCAGCAGCATGAGGTCAGGCAGTGGCACAATGACATTCTGGAGGTGGCAAAACAGTATTAGGCCACAGAGTGGCACAATCACACAGTGTGGAGGTCACGGCGGCAGCAGTATGAGGTCAGGCAGTGGCACAATGATATTCTGGAGGTGGCAAAACAGGAGGAAGCCACAGAGTGGCACAATGACTGAGAGCGGAGGTCACGGCGGCAGCAGCATGAGGTCAGGCAGTGGCACAATGACACAGTGTGGAGGACATGGCAGCAGCCACAGCAGCAGCATGAGGTCAGACAGTGGCACAATGACACAGTGTGGATGTCATGGCAACAGCAACAGCAGCAGCAGCATGAGGTCATAGAGTGGCACAATGACAGAGTGTTGAGGTGGGTGGCAATACCAGTCCCTGGTAAAGATGTTTGTAGGCAGATGGAGAAACTGGCAGCAGATGTGTGGCATCAGGTGGGTGGCGGCATCAGAATAGTGGCTGAGGCAGGTAGTTTGAACCCAGACTGACGCCTAAGGCATTGGTGTGTGGAAATCCTGGCCAATCCACGCCTGATTCATCTTGACAAAGGTCAGTCGTTCCACATTTCCCGTGGACAAGCGGGTTCTCCTTGGGGTAACGATGGCCCCCGCCGCACTGAACACCCGCTCTGATGCCACACTACTGGCCGGGCAGGACAGCTTCTCCACTGCAAACTCGGCAAGTTTGGGGCCACAAAATCCAGTTTGGCTGCCCAGTAGTCCGGGCGGATCTTCTAACTGAGGTGGCAGAGTGCTGTCCAAGTAGGCCACCACCTGTTGGTTCACGTACTGCTCCAGGTCCTGCTGCTGCTGGCGACTGCCCTCCTCACTAGGCGGGTGAAGGAAGCTGCTCATCAGTGACTCCAGACTTAGGTTACTACTGATGGAGCTGGTACTGCTCCTACCCCCCCACCTTCCCCCAGCAGCCGTGGCAGTAGTACGTGAGCGCTGAGGAACCCCCCGGTCAGACCTGTCAGAGGAGGGACGATGCCGCAAATAGGCAGCGGCCAACTGAGTACGGAGGATTTACCCTAAGTATTTTGAGTTTGTCTTCCCTCTCAATAGCTGGGAAAAAGGCTCCCATTCAGATCGGTAGCGAGGGTCCAATAGGGTGGAGAGCCAGAAGTCATCCCTCTGCCGAATTCTGACTATTCGGCTGTCACTAGCCAGGCAAATAAGCATGCTGCGGGCCATCTGCACAAGTGACTCCGAGGGCCTCCCTGCCTCCATTTCCACTGTATACTGCCACGGTGCTTGGGGGTCATCTGCCTCATCTTCTTCATCTCCATCCACCTCCTCCAGCTGCTCCTACTCCTCCTCTCTTGTCACCTGGGTTGAAAATCCACTAATTTCACCAGACAATGCTTCTGCTCCAATGTCCTCCTCCTCCATTTCAGTCCCCACCGGACTCATGTGGCCACGAGATGTAGTCGCCACGTCTCCAGTCCCCTGCCCAGACAGATTTTTCAGCATCTGTTCCAGGACATGAAGCAGTGGAATGACGTTATTCATCCCATAGTCCTGGTGACTGACAAATAACGTCGCCTCCTTGAATGGCCTCAACAAACGGCAGGTGTCACGCATGAGCTGCCACTGGCTGACATAAAAGTTACACAGGGGAGTACTTCTGTCTGCCTGGATCATCAAAAAATCTTTAATGGCCTTTCTCTGTTCATTCAGTCGGTCCAACATGTGCAGGCTGGAATTCCAGCGGGTGGAAACATCGCATATCAGAGTGTGTTGGGGGAGGCCGTTCTGCAACTCGAGGAGGGTGTTCCTGGCTTTGTATGAATGGATAAAGTGCATGCACAGTTTCCTGGCCATTTTCAGAATGTTCTGAAGATCGGTGGAAAGACTTCAGGAACCTTTTCACAACCAAAATTGAACACGTGCGCCATGCAGGGCGCATGGACCATCTCTCTTCGGTGCAGCGCGGATACCATGTTACTCCCATTGTCCGTCACCATGGTTCCGATTTGCAGTTGGCGCGGAGAAAGCCACACATCGATTTCTTGCTGCATGACGCGGAGCAGTTCCTCCCCTGTGTGACTTCGTTCGCCAGAGCAAGCCAGGTGTAGAACTGCGTGACACCGCTGTGACCTACACATGTGGTATGATGGAGCAGTACTTGTGGAGTCTGAGATGGTGTGGTGGTGGAGGAGGAGGAGGCGGAAATTGGCGCAGGTGCAGCAATTTGACAACGAGGAGGAGAAAGCGGCGTCTCCTGTCCAAGTTGTTGGTGTGCCTGGGCAGGAAGCGCATTCACCCAGTGGGCCGTAAAGGACATGTACTGGCCCTGACCGTAGTTACAGCTCCAGACGTCCGCGCTTGCCGGGGCACCTTGGACCAAACCGATAAGCTCAAGGACTGACCCACCTTCTGTTCTACATATTTATGAAGTGCTGGTACTGCCTTTTTGGAAAAGAAATTACGGCTTGGAACTCTCCATCTCGGCTCGGCACAAGCCATTAGTTCTCTGAACAGTGCAGAGTCCACCATTTTGGAAAGGGAGGGACTGCAGTACGGGAGCACGGTCAGCTGCTACACCTTAGGATGGTTGGACGCACAACTGTTGTCTCTTTGCAATCGCCTCGCTGAACGACTGCGGCGCCATGAGTAGCGAGGAGCAGGAGCATCTGGACCGGAGATGATGTCAAATAGAAACAGCTCCCTTCTGCAGAGGTGTGGAGCCTTGACTGGCTGCAATGGCATGCGTGCCACTGGGCGCTGCTGCTGCTGTTGCTGCGGGGGCAGGATGGACCACCACATCTGAGCCACGTTTCTCCCAGGCCACCGGATGGTGACGCTGCATGTGTTGACGCAGGGCCGTGGTGCCAACGTTAGCTCCCTGGCCACGCTTCACTTTCTGCCCACAGATTCTACATATACCCATTTTCGGCTCCTCCGGTGTCTTAGCAAAGAACTGCCACACCGCCGAGTATCGGATTTTACCGCCAACGCTCCGCACTGAGTGACTACTGCCGCCGCTGCCTCGCTGAGCCTCTGTGCTGCTACTTTCTTGGACCTGCGAAGCGGGTTTTTTACCCCGTGGCCGCTTGGCTCCCAACCTCACACTGCTGCTATCCTGCTGACTCACGGCCACACGACCCACTTGCTGGCTGCGCTGCTGCCTGACGCGCAAGCTGACGCCCTCTTCTCCTGATGATGATGAAGCCCTTGCCTCACCCGGCTCCCAAGTGCGGTCGGCTACATCATCATCTATTTGTGTTTCATCGTCACTGCTGTCCTCATCACCGGTCTTGGTATGCCGAGGCTGACCTCTCACAACATGACCTCCCCTGCCACTCTCCACATCTATACTTTGCCGCCTACTGCAAGAAGCAGGGGATATTGGCCCCATTTCTTCGCTGCCAAGTAGCTGCTGACTGCCCTCCTCAAATTGTTCATCCTCGCTATATAGTGGCGCTGAGCCCAGACCACATAGTAGATCTCTGGCTGAGGAACCGGATGGGACAGAGGCGGGCTGAGGACAGGTGAGGGCCGCTGATCCGCTCCTGGGCCATGCCATCTAATGGTTGTGTCTGAGGTCCCACCGACTCTTGGCTGGGGTTGTCAGATGTCATCTGGGAGGAAGAGGATGACCTAGTCAACCAATCAAGATCTCTTGGCTGCTGAACAACACACGGCCGCTAGATGACAGCGGCAGTTGTGACCTCACCGAGTGACCCATGCTGCACCGTCCCCTGCTGTGCTGCGACCTGGGCCTGTTCCAGGAATGTTTGTGCCACTGCCACTCGCAGGTGCAGAGCCTGCCACCTCTCTGTCTGACATACTTTTTGTTCTAAGATTACAGACACTGTTTGATGATGATATCTGTATATGATAAATATACACCCTGTTTTTCACTCCAAATGAACCCAGTAACAAGCTTGGGTAACCCTTGGATATAAATTGCGCTCCACAAATGGCCAGGAAAAATTTACTTGTATGTGTCGTTTAAAAACACTGTGTGTTTTACTAAATGTAAAAGCACAAACAGGCTTAATTAACCTTCGACATGAATTAGGCTACAGGAAAAATGTATATATTTTGGAGTTGAAAAAGACGGTTTATTTTTGTCAGCACACCAGCAAAACAACGCTTAATTAACCCCTGGATGTAAATTGCGCCAAAGAATTGAGCCGCACAAACTAGTAGCTTTGTAGCGTGTTACAATTGTGTGTTTTCTACGCCACACAACAAGAGATACAGTTGTAATTAACCTTTGCTTGTGAATTAGGCTACAGGAAAAATTTATATATTTTGGCATTGAAAAAGACAGTTTATTTTTGTCAGCACACCAGCAAAACAACGCTTAATTAACCCCTGGATGTAAATTGCGCCAAAAGAATTGAGCCGCACAAACTAGTAGCTTTGTAGCGTGTTACAATTGCGTGTTTTCTACGCCACACAACAAGAGATACAGTGTAATAACCTTTGCCCTTTTGAATTAGGCTACAGGAAAAATGTATATATTTTGGCGTTGAAAAAGACGGTTTATTTTTGTCAGCACACCAGCAAAACAATGCTTAATTAACCCCTGGATGTAAATTGCGCCAAAGAATTGAGCCGCACAAAATAGTAGCTTTGTAGCGTGTTACAATTGCGTGTTTTCTACGCCACACAACAAGAGATACAGTTGTAATTAACCTTTGCTTGTGAATTAGGCTACAGGAAAAATTTATATATTTTGCCGTTGAAAAAGACGGTTTCTTGGGGTCAGCACACCAGCAAAACAACGCTTAATTAACCCCTGGATGTAAATTGCGCCAAAGAATTGAGCCCCACAAAATAGTAGCTTTGTAATGTGTTACAATTGCGTGTTTTCTACGAAACACAACAAGAGATACAGTTGTAATTAACCTTTGCTTGTGAATTAGGCTACAGGAAAAATTTATATATTTTGGCGTTGAAAAAGACGGTTTCTTTTTGTCAGCACACCAGCAAAACAACGCTTAATTAACCCCTGGATGTAAATTGCGCCAAAGAATTGAGCCCCACAAAATAGTAGCTTTGTAGCGTGTTACAATTGCGTGTTTTCTACGCCACACAACAAGAGATACAGTTGTAATTAACCTTTGCTTGTGAATTAGGCTACAGGAAAAATGTATATATTTTGGCGTTGAAAAAGACGGTTTATTTTTGTCAGCACACCAGCAAAACAACGCTTAATTAACCCCTGGATGTAAATTGCGCCAAAGAATTGAGCCGCACAAACTAGTAGCTTTTGTAGCGTGTTACAATTGCGTTTTTCTACGCCACACAACAAAGATACAGTTGTAATTAACCTTTGCTTGTGAATTAGGCTACAGGAAAAATTTATATAATTTTGGCGTTGAAAAAGACGGTTTTCTTGGGGTCAGTACACCAGCAAAACAACACTTAATAAACCCCTGGATGTAAATAGCGCAATAGAATTGAGCAGCCAAAAATGAAGTGGTATTTGTATTGTAAAAACGCTGTTTCTTTAAATGAATACAACAGGAACTGGCTTTGATCCCACTTGGATATTGAATGTATATGCAGCTGCAGTGGACGCACACTGGAAATTTTAGATCCAATACCCCAAAAAATTAGAAATAGAACATTAAGAAACAATCTCTGAGACAACTGAGACACCCCACAGAAATCGCTATATAAAAATCAATTCTTCAGTAAAAAGCTATCAGCCGCGGCAGCACCTTCCCTGATGGGCACAGTGAGAGGAGTGTGAGCTCCCGGCGTCGCACCCGGACTTATATAGTGCGGTGACGTCACAGAATCCCGCCGGTCTCTGATTGGCTTCACCTCTGCACATGTCATGCAGGCTATGCCCTTCTTCCTCCCAGAGTGCTTTGCCCCATGTAGCGCCATGTGCTCGCAGCCATTTTATCAATCAAAAGCACACTTCGTTCACCCAAAGTACCCCAAAGTTCGACTTCGTTCCGAACCAAAGTTTTCCTGAAATTCTAAACGAATTCCACTTCGTTAGAATCGATTTGCCCATCTCTAGTCAACACACTACAGCCTACATTCTTGTTCAGTTCCTCTCCTGTATCATGTGAACTCTGCTACAAGCCACCATGATCTAAGTCTGTTCCAACGTGTCTCCTGGTCCTGCTTTTGGACAATGCTTTTGCATTTCCCATCTGGATACCACATCTGTTACTTGTTGTTCTATCGTTTTATGCCCATATCATGTTTGTGTGTCTACACCTGTCAGTCCTGTGTATATGCATGCCAATTCTTTGCCTATGTCTGCCCTGCTCCAGTAACAACATTCCTGTCCTGTTCCATGACCATGTTACTACTCTGCTTCATTAACCGTGTTTCTGCCTTGTTTTTGCGACTAATTTACTGATTTAAACTCCTAGTCTGCTTCACGCTCCACATCTGGTCTTATGTTTGTATCGTCATTGCTGCTGTGTCCAGTGGCCAGATGTCAATCTGGATATTCACCTGCAGCTAGGACCGCTATGAAGGGGTCAGGGGTCAATGGCAGGAACTCCTTTGACTTGGCACCACACTAATGCCAAACTAGTTACGATCATAAGGATCCACACTCAAGTCTTGAGGTAATACTTTATTTATGATCTTATCTGCTTCTGTTACTAATAAAGTAATGCTTAAATGTGACAAATGAGTTTTCAATTTACTGGTAAAATCTGTCTTCAGAAAAGGCAATGGTAAAGATGCTTGAGCTGAGAGATCAGTTTACAGCTGCTGCAAATATGGAGAGTTAAGTAGGAGGAGGAATGAGCTGATGGAGAGTGAAGCAGAGAGAAACACACAGATGCTGCTCCTAGTGCTAGTGAGCATTCTTTCTAACCCCAAGGTTCATAGCAACACTGCATGTTACTGCTGGATAATGTCCTCCATGCTGCTACTGGTTCTGAGAGTATTTAAGAGAGAGTTAGGGGAGCAGGATCTGATCTTCTCTATGAGTGCTGTATATCGGAGATATATCACAGGGGTGTCAAACTTATTTCCACCAAGAGTCATATAAGCATTATAGTTGCTCTTAAAAGGTCACTGGAGGGTGCTGGATTAGAGTTGTCAGAGCTGTGCTACCACCTGTTAGTTGCTGAACAGAATAATGTGGAGTTGTATGCTGAATCCCCAAATTCAAGATGGCACCTGCTCTCTGTGATGGCATCACCTTCTAAGTACTGGTGACATCCTCTCTAGAAATTGAAGAGCTGGTCCTTCTGTTTCAGAACCTTGCCCATCCTTAGTTGCTCTATCTAAGCTCTTGTGAGTCACAAAAAATGACACGGCGGGCTGGATTTGGCCCACGGGCCCTGAATTTGACACATGTCATAGCAACTAGTCTTCCCTCTCTGTGGAGCTGAGTTCAGGCTAAACTGGCAATGAAAACTGGAGGCTAGATAGGAGGAAATCTGCTGATAAATGCAAGATACAAGTCATATAGTGAACATAAATAGTATTATTGTGACGATTCTAACCAGGATGGCTAGAAACATGCGGGTATGGGTAGATCCTCTGGGCCCACCATGGGCCAAGATGGTAGATGCAGGTGGTGGGTAGCCGAAGTGCAGGTCTGGGTTGCTGGTACAGGAACGGAGACAGGCACCGCAGGTGTAGCCGTTAAACGTGTACATAGTCCGGGTGTAGCTGGTGAACGTATGCACAGTCCAGGTAGGTAGCAGACTACTGTATGATGCCAGGTAACAGCAGGTATAGGCCAAGCAGCAGGAATAGGCCAGCAGGTGCAGTGGCAGATGTACAGCAGGTAAACGTGCAAATGAACGTATAGCAGAGTCAGCAGCAGTACAGCAGCTAAGGGGTCAAGCTCTTGTTTTGGAAGACAACAACGAACTGACACTGGGCGCAGGGAGGACGTTCCTTATATAGCCAGAGGTTACAGGTCACTGGGCAGGGCCAAGGTACTCTGACTCTTTAAATGTGGTGCAGTGCCGCGTGCTTACCCCTAGAGGGAGCACGTGTGCGCACAGGATGCCAGGGAGCTGGAGGAAGCAGCGATGGTGAGGCTTCAGGAGTGGCAGGAGCCAGGACAGGTGCGTACAGAGAGCCAGGGACACCAGGGGATGTCGCAGCAGCGGCCGGGACACAGGAGACACAGGCACGCTGTCGGTCCATAGCAGGGGCCGCGTGACAATTATAATGTTATGTACTAATGTACATGCATACAGTGGGTTGCAAAAGTATTCGTACCCCTTGAACTGTTCCTCATTTTTAAACCTTACCGCCTCAAACTTAAATATATTTTACTGATATTTTATGTGATAGAGTAATGTCGCAGGGAAATGATCAAAATAGGGACTTGATCAAATCCCTAAGGGAGATGATCAAATCATGGAAGATGTTAAAATAACAACTCTGTAGCAAACTCTAGGAACCGCTGCAGGGCCTTCAGGGATGAAGGGCAGACCCATAGAGAATAGCCTGAATTTTACGAAATGAGTTAGGAGTCAGGATGTACCCAAGAAAAAGTACCTCCTACACCCCAAAAACACATTTTTCAAGCTTGACGAACAAACTATTTTCCTTCAGGATTTGCAATGCCTGTCGTACGTGTTTAATGTGGGACGACCAATCATCCGAATAGATTAAAATGTCATCCTGGTAAACGACCAAAGCAACAAAAATTCACGGAAAAACCCCATTAACCCGGTC
>JAODAL010032091.1:0-47472 GCA_025379985.1 Phyllomedusa bahiana | reverse complement strand
GGGGTTTGGTGGGGGGAACCGGGGGGGGCCAAAAGGTGGTGGGGGGGGAAGCCATAAAAATTTGGGGAAAACAAGGGGGGCCCGAGTGCTTTTTAAACTTGGGAAAAGAAGCCCCGGGGGAAGGTAAAAGCTGGGGGCTGCGATGGGGTTTCAGAGCCCCCCAAAAACCCTTTGCTTTTCCAATGCAGATTTCTCTTTGGCCGTACTATTTCGCAGCTGCTGATAACGTGCTAAATTACAAGGCTATTAATGAGCGACCCTCTGTCCACACAAAAATCGGGAAAAAAGTTGTAAAACCCTTGCGCCTTTAAATTTCAATAAGAAAAACCACAAAAAAAGGGACGGCCCCACGCCGCACCCCCTTTTGCGTGGGGGACCGCCCCCTTTCCCCCGCATATTAGGATTCCCTCCGCCCCTTTCGGTCACAAAGCGGAGGGTCGGGGTTTCGGGAAAACCCCCATGTTTTTTCTAAAAAAAACGGCCCATTTCCCAAAATTTAAAAGAAAGAAGGGGAGGGGGGGAGGAGGAACGGGGTTTAAACACAAGAGCGGGGACCCCAATCACCAGCGGGGAAAAAAAAACCAGCCTTGACCCCATCTCTATGCAGTTCTCCACGTATTTGACATTTTTAAAAGGGGGTTTGCCCCCAACCAAAGACTTCAATGGCGTTTTAAATAGAATATGTCATCAAAATCTGACAGGTGAGGGTTTCCCCCCTGGGTCATGAACCCATCTCGGGGAATGGGCCCCTGAAAGTTTTTGGCTTAAAAGGAGACCCGGGTTTGTCCCCAATTCTGTTCTTTGGGGGGGTTTTGCGTACAGGGCGCGGTGGGGGTTTCTGCGAAACAAAGGAAAACCCCCAAAAGGAATTGGAGAAAAACAAGCGTTCCCCTGCCCGGGGAAAAATCCCTTTAGAACAAAAAGGGGGGGGAAAACCACAGCGCCCCCCTGTCCGGGGAAAACTCCCATAGAACAAAATGGAGGAACAAAAGCGCTCCCCTGGCCGGGGAAAATTTTCCATAGAACAGAATGGAGAAAACACAGGGGTTTCCCCTGTCCTGGGAATTTCCCAATTGAAAAGAAGGGAAAGGGGGAAACACAGCGTCCCTGCCCGGGAAAACTTTCCATAAAAAAAGAATGGAGAGAACACAGGATCCCCTGTCCGGGGAAACCCTTCCTTAGCCCAAGAAAATGGAGAGAAACAGCGCCCCCCTTATACTGGGAACTCCCATGAACGGGAATTTGGGGGAGTTGTGTGCAAGTGCCACCTGGCTCTCCATTCTGAGTGGACTTTTCAGGAGTTTTTACAGTGTTAGGGGGCAATGTCCCAGATTTGGGATGACATAACTAGGATATGACCCCAAAAGTCTATAGTGGGGCCCCCCCCTTTTAAAGGGGGCCCCAAAGATACTTTTTTCCCTTTAAAAAAAGGGGGAAATCCAAACAAAAAAGCATTTTTCCCTGGGTTTTAAACAATATTAGAGTTTTTCGTAACTTGGCCGATTTTTCTCCATCGCCCCCCCAAAAAGGAAAAGGCAATGTGGGGGGGCCATCTTTTAGAAGGTATGTTCGGGCATATCCCATGTTTGACCCATAAAAAACTATAACCACCCAAGGCTGGGTTAAACCGTGTTATTCCCCCGTTGCAGGTACCCGTGGGTTTTTTAAAAGGGAAAAAGGGGGAAAACCCCGGGGTACTGTAAAGTAGCTGTGGTTTGCCCCTTTGAATTAAAGGGGTCTTTCCCCCATAGACAATGATGGTAAAAGGACACCCGTTAGGTTTTAGGGCTTCAGGGGCCTGATGGGGTCTTGGGCCCCAACCTGGGACTCCCAACTTTCTCGGGATCAGGGGCGGTGGAGTGGGGCAACCCCAAAACCCCCGACCCCCGGAACCCCCAAAATTTCCCCAAAACCCGATTTCCCATCCCTCCCCAAGGGCTTTTTAAAAAGTGAAAACCTTACTTTTAAAAAGTGGTAAAAATTCAGGTGTTTATCACCTTATGATACAAAATAAAGCTTTTTGGTTTGAAAAAGGCACGGGACAAGAAAAAAGGGAAACAATTTTTTTTGATTTTTTGGGAACATTTTGTGGGTAGGTTAAAGGGAAAAAGTTTGTATTTTTTTCCCAATTCCAGTCTGCACCAACTTTGGGAATGTGTAAAAGAGACCGGGGATCAGTTTTTGGGTTTAAAAGATGGCTTGAATCTAAAATTAAAAAGCCCAGAAGGTTTCAGGCAGTATTGAAAACCAAAAAGGGGGGGATTTCCCAAATGTAAATAAAAATAAAAAATTAACTTTTTTTAAATTTTTAGGGGCAAATAACAGTAACAAGGGCAGTTAAAAGGAAAAAAAATCTCCCAAAAAATAAGAGATGTAAATATTGCAAGTCAAATTTTTTTTGTTTGACTGTATAAAAAATTTTCCGTACCCTTTCATGAAACAAATTTTGTAGTGGTGGAGGAGATATGGACCCTAAAAATTTCACAGGTTTAAAAACTTTTTGTTACCCTTTTGCTTGTAGTGCCCCAATATATATTTTTTGGGAAATTTTGATTTTTAGAACACCAAAAAAATTGTAAATATGCAAAAACACTGCAGGTACATTTGGGGGGGAGTCTTAAATTTTGGGTTCGAGAAATAGTTTTTTCCCTTTCCATCAGTTTCCTCCCATTCCCAAAAACCTCAATTGATCTATTTTTTTCCGGCTAGAGAACGGCCTCCAAACCAAAAATTGGGTTGGGGGAATCCCGGGGGCCCACAGGGGGCCAAAAACCTCAAAACAATGTCGGGGGATAAAGGAATTGCCCTCCCAAATTTTAAGTTTTTGGGGAAAGGGTTTTAAAATTTCCTTTTTGGGAAAGCAGGGGGAAAATGTTTTGCTGAAATCTTTTGCCCTGGGAGCAGAATTTCTCCCCGGGGGGAAAGCCCTTTCCCTTTTCCCCCATGTTACCCAATTACACTCCTCATGTGATGAGGTGAAGATTGGAGAGCAGCAGCACTGGCCGGTCCCAATTCCTCTTGCTCTTTGCATCGAACTAACTGGACCAACTTATTATATATTTTGGGAGTTGGTCCATTTTATGACGACTCCGACTCCTGCAAAATAGGCACCGACTCCACAGCCCTGACTGAAATCAACGTAAATCACACTGAACATTGTTCGATACGTGTTTGGGTCCAAAAAACGGTGTGTGAACATCTCCTTACTGTTTGTGTGGGTTCACACAATTATTTTTTTTTTTAGTGCAGATGTTGACAGCGGTGAAAAGTGTTGTTGCCTTGTAGAAAATTCTACGCCTGCCAATGTGGAATTAAAGAGAACCTGTCACATAATTTATGCCCCCCTTGCTGAGGACAGCACAAGCCAGTGTCAGACCTGCTGTATCCAGCGCTGTGTCCCTTTATTCTGTAAAAATTTCTGCAGTTTTCGTGTATTTAATGCTTAAATCTGCAGTTTTCAGCCACAAGTCATTCGAAGAGTCCTTCAGTGTCGTTTTTTTTTTTTCAAACCCCGCCCACCTCAAGTGATAAACCTATTACTTTGAATAGATAGAAACATGTGAATAACTGTCAGTGGGTGGGGCTAGCCTTTGGTGGGCGGGGCTAACACCTGCTCATGAATAAGGTTTGAGGGGTATATGCTCTAAAACTGCAGCATCTTACAAAATAAGGGTCACAGCGCTGGAAACAGCAGGTCTGACACTGGCTTGTGCTGTCCTCAGCAAGGGGGGCATCATCTATGTGACAGGTTCCCTTTAAAGTTAACGATGCTGACTGCCTGAGGTGAATTGCCACCTCCTATACTTGATTACTATTGGTGCGTTAAAACGTGCAGACTTAATGCACCAACAGCACTTGTGTAAAATCCGTGTTGTCTGAATGTCGACACTGATTTTACAAAGGGTTAATCACTTTACAGTCGGTTTGATGCTGGAGGCAGAGTCCGCCTCCAGAATCAGTGTGTGAACATGCGCCTTGGACAGTTTTCAGAAATGACACAACTTGATTATATTAGAGATAACTTATTTAGGACTCAGGCTAGGTCTACACAGCACAGGATTGTGGCAGTTTTTTAGGCGGCTTCACTATTTTGAATCCGCCGAAAATCCGACCATACCCAGCGCTGAGTAGCCCTCAATAGAAAATCCGCGCTGTAGTCTACAAAGCACAGATTTTTTTTGTTACTGAGGGTGTCCTAAACCAAGGGTTCCCAAACTCCAGTCCTCAGGAACCACCAACAGGTCATGTTTTCAGGATCTCCCACAGAATGCACTGACAATAATGATATCACCTGTGCAATGCAAAGGAAAGCCAGAAAACATGACCTGTTGGTGGGGCACGAGGACTGGAGTTGGGGAGCCCTGTCCTAAACCTAAAACCTTCCAGCAGAATATAGAACATGTTGTATATTCCAGCGGACCGCCGTTGGATTCCCACAGCCCCAATGTACTGGAATCCAAAATCCAACTGCAATTTTTTGCACAAAAAAAAAAGTGTGAAAAATGCTGTCAGATTTTGGACACCACCTTCACATTGCTGTGGGTGCACACTGCTTATGCACAGTCGCAGGTATCCAACAGGGTTCGGTTAAAAATAATAGAGCAGACGTAGCCCAAAATATAGGCTTATTTTACAGGACTCAATACGTACATGTGATCAGGATGACGAGATACACATGATCGAAATATCTTCCGATAGCATCAGTACAATGTTTTAGCAACGGCCTTTGTCAAATACACAACCACCAGATAGTGGTTGAGAAAGGCTCTTGCCGACACGGCGCACTGATGCTATCTGAAGACATTTCAATCGTGTGCATATCATTATCCTGGTCACAAGGCAGTGCATTAGAGAGCAGGTTTAAGAGTACGTTCACACGGGGTAATTTCGGTGTGCATTTCGCCGCGTACTTGCGCTCTAATACGGGCAAGATGAGCGCCGAAATTACGGTAATCTATAGTTCTCATAGAAGTATGGATTACCGTATTATGTCTCCTCTCCCCGCTCGTACCATTGTAATATAATGGAGGTGAGACATATACTGGTGCAAGGAAAAAAAATAACGCAGTTGCCCATAGCAACCAATTAGGTTGCTGCTTTCATTTTCCAAGGAGCCTCTAAAAACATAAATGAAAGGCGAAAGCTGATTGGTTGCCACGGGCAACTGCTCCACTTCACTTTTCTCCTGCACCAGCTTCGATTAAACTCTCCCATTATGTACAGCCTGTAGCTCTGGGATTATTACGACACTACAACTCCCAGCAGACTACAGCTGTAGTCTCACACCAACACTGGTGATAAAACTACAACTCCCAGCATGCCACAGCCCACTGCTGCATACAACACATAGGAAACCGTTACATGACGTAACGTGAAGAATTCTCTCGTGGCTCTGCTCGCTGTCCCTACCGTCAGCCAGCTCTCTGAGGTCCGCCAACTGCCGCCACTACTGCCCCCTCACCAGCTCCAGCAGCCAGGGCGCCATTACTCTGTATACCACAAGCCACGCCCACACTCTGCCGGGAGCACCGTCGCGACGTCACGCAGAATCCTGATTGGATGGCGTTGAGTGGCAGAGGGGGCGTGGCTTCAGTGAGGGGGCGTGACGCTATGGTGTCGCCTGGAGACGCTCTCGCTGTACGGCGCCTGAGTGAGTGAGTTAGTGCGGGCGCCCCCTAGAGTCGCCAAGACGCCTAACAGCTGCTGTAGCGCTTCTTATGTTCCATTCACATGAAGACGATTCTGTTCTCATCGCTTTCCCATAATACATTTAATTCCTATCTAAAGCGTCATGGCCGCCATGAAAGTGTTCGACCAAGGTCGCAACTCGTGCGTGAGGATAGCACAGCAGTTGGCTCTAGCAACCAATGAGCTGTCATGTGATTGGCTGCTTTAAAAAGCACACAATTCTCTTGATTAAAAAGTAACCGATGGGGTACACCTAGTTATGTGCAGCCCAGAATTACCACAACGCAAACATGGCGGCGTTACCCATAGCAACCAAGAGCCTAGCATTAGAAGGAGCGCACTCATGTCATTGGTTGCTATGGGTAACGCCTCAATGTTTACATTGTAGCGGTTCTTATATGCGGGGTCTGCAGTACTAGGTATAACCTATGGGGTTAAGTTTTTGTCTACAAAGTTGTGCTCCTTCTAACCCCTTAAAGCTTTTAGACGCTTAGTTTTGGGCATATGGCGCATCCAATACTCTCCTAAGTAAACGTTCAAAACGTCTGTAGAACACTTCCCATTGAACGCCACATGACGCTCATTTTACTCCAGCATTTTTCGGCTCATACTGTCCGCACCTGCAAAGAACTGACATGTTAAAGGGATTGTCTCACTACAAGGATTGCTGCTTTTTATGTTAAAGATCTTTCAAAAACAAGTCACTTTGCATTATATGTCCATTTACAGTGTCCTACCCATTCCTAGATATCCCCTCTTGTATCGGCTGCATCAGTTTCTCAGGTCACTATAGCTACAGACCTGTTCCATCTCTCCTGATAGGCTCCCAGCACTAGTCGCTATAGCTACAGACCTGTTCAGTCTCTCCTGATAGGCTGCCATCACTAGTTGCTATAGCTACAGACCTGTTGGATCTCTCCTGATAGGCTGCCAGGACTGGTTGCTATAGCTACAGACCTGTTTAATCTGGCCACACAAGTCAGTGAAATTCGCCGGGTGGGTCAGCGGCCGCGTGGCCGCTTCACCCACCTGTAGGAACGGCCTGGCGGCGCCAAAGTAGCGCACTAGCGCGACTCGGGCGCCGCGGTCAATTAAAGAACCCATCTGCCTGCTGGCGGCGAGAGGGGTTTTCCAACCCCTTTCCGGGGGTGGCGGGGGTGACCCCCATTAGCGGGACCCCCCCGCCAAAAGCGGGAGAGTTGGCATGTAAGTCACGTACCTTAATGTGAATGACTTTTCTTACCACAGTGATTGGCTTTCAACACGTAGGGAAAGATAAATGAACACTATTACCAAATACATTGCTTTGTTGATTTTGCTTTGGTCAGGAGATAAAGAAGATTTTGGGCGACATGTATAATTTGCACACATTAGTAACGTAGAATGCGCCTGAATAGAGTAGTTAGCTTAGGGTACAGCAAGATTACAGAATTCTAGTTAGTATTAGTTACAGATTTGGAAACAGCTCCAGTGCTCTGAACAGCATAGCTGCGGGGGGCGCGAGGGGGCCCCTGGTTCAGGGTGGCAGATCCTGCATCAGACATATTTGTCCTCTCAAGCCACTGTGAAATAGCACCCAATTTCATTTCTGCGTTGCTAGTGGCCACCACAGTCTGAGTTACGGGTGTCCCTGTGTTGTGGGGTGCACATCTGCATTTATATTACTCATATTTCTCCTCTCAAACCAGGGTGAAATAGCACCCAAATTTTATTTCTGCGTTGCTAGTGGCCACCACAGGAGACTGTAAAAGACAACAATTGTATGCGTTTTCTTGAAAAAACCTTATTCCAATTACTCATTTCTTTTTATTTATTTTAAGCACTGTCAATGGTTTTGGGGTCATGGTGCTGTAAAAAAAAACAGCTATAATCCAGATCCTATTGTAAAAACTGTTGTTTCTAACAGCCATTTCTTCTTTACAATTTTTTCAAGTGTCTGAGAGGTCATTTTTCAAATTTTTGGGGTCCATGTGCTATAAACAAACAAACAGCAAATCCAGGTCCTATAGTAAAAAATGTGTTTTTTTTCTGCACAATGTTAACAAGTGTCCGAAAGGTCATCATTTTTCCAGCTTTTGGGGTCAGGTTGCTGTAAAAAAAACAGCTATAATCTATGTCCTATTCCCAAAAATGTTTTTAAAAAAACTCTTTTATTCTGGCTAATTTTATGTTGAAAAGGTCATTTTGCTGCTTTTGGTGTCAAGCAGCTGGAAAATACTGCGATATTCAAGGTTCTAATAAAATAAATCTTGTTTCAAATACTCATTTCTTCCTGCTAATTTTACTCTCTGTGTCCATAAGGGCATTTCTGCTGGTTTTGGAGTCAGGCTACTTTAAAATGGATGCCAGGGGTGCAAATAGGGCAGTACTCCTGTCAGGGGACCTTATCAAAAAGGTGCCCGGTGATATGTTAAAAATAGGAAGTAATAATGGGTGGGGGGCCCATTTGATTTAGCTGCAAGTGGCCATGAAACGGTTAATAGATGACTGACAGCATCCCTGGCTCTCACCTCACCCACTCTAAGTACGGCCCTGCCAGCTGAACCTCTGTGTTCCCGTTGGGATGTTCTTGCTGCCCCCACATAAATGACAAGTTCTTGGCCCCTGGTGCAAAAATTTGATAGGGGCCCCTGCCATTTAAACCATGTGCCTTTCCAATACCGGTGTCTTGTTTTGTGTCTAAAAGGGCCCCGTAGCAGCTGCTACCGCTGTACCTGTTGTGGCTACGCCGTCCTCATGTTTTCGGTTAACCATTGAACAGAATGAATTATTTTAGCCTGTGAATTTTTTTCTGTGACTCTTTTAGCTAATTGTCTTGACTAAGATGTAGCACGTATCCGTTTACTGTTGTGGATGTATTTAAACTTCACCTCACTTATTTGGGTGTAAAATGAAACCTGGTCTTCCTCTCCCATAGACTTTAATGGGAATCGGAGATTAATCGAAATCGAGGATCAAAAATAGGTGAGATTATTCCCCAAAATTTGGAATCTACTCGAAGCAGATTATTGGCCGAATCGCTCATCACTAGTTGCTTTACCTTAGCAGATTGAACAGAATCTGGCCCTTTGTCAAGATTTTGGTGTCCCGATAATGAAACCTCATCAATCAATCATACATGACTTGTTCTATTGATTGGTCATATTATAGTAGGAAAACCCATTAAAGGGGTTGTCTCGTTACAACAGTTGGCAATGATTTCTGCTGGTTGCCAAGCAGAGCTTGTGAAATGGAGGTGTGTGTTTCTCCTCCCAGCAGCGAGTATCTTCTCTCTCTGCAGACACGCCCCAAAGTGTGCACGTGAGAATTCATTCTGTGTGAGCGGGGGGAGGAGTGGGGAAGAGAGAGGTTCTCGATAGTTTATATCTAAATTTCTTGCTCTCTACTTTGTAACTAGAACGGGCATTCATTCAGGACTCTGATAAAGATGGGTGATTTTTTTTCTCTGTCTCTCGTGGGACTAGAACGGCATTTTGACATTAGGGTTTTGGAAAGATGGGTGATTTTTTCCCCTCTTGGGGACTAGAACGGGCATTTTGACATTCAGGACTCTGAGAAAGATGGGTGATTTTTTTCTCTCTCTCGTGGGACTAGAATGGGCATGTGACATTCAGGACATGATAAAGAAGGGTGATTTTTTTCTCTCTCTTCGTGGGAAATAGAATGGGCATGTGGACATTTTAGGACTCTGGGAAAGATGGGTGATTTTCTCTCTCTCTCGTGGGACTACAAAGGGCATGTGACATTCAGGACTGTGGGAAAGATGGGTGATTTTCTTCTCTCCTCCTTTATGGGACTAAGACTGGCATGAGACATTCAGGACTCTGGGAAAGATGGGTGATTTTTCCTCTCTCTCGTGGGACTAGAACGGGCATGTAACATTCAGGACTCTGGGAAAGATGGGGGATTTTTTTCCTCTCTTGTGGGACTAGAACGGGCATGTGACATTCAGGACTCTGGGAAAGATGGGTGATTTTCTCTCTCTCGTGGGACTAGAACGGGCATGTGACATTCAGGACTCTGGGAAAGATGGGTGATTTTGTCTCTCTCTCTCTCGCTCTCTCTCTCGTGGGACTAAGACTGGCATGAGACATTCAGGACTCTGGGAAAGATGGGTGATTTTCTCTCTCTCTCTCTCTCTCTCATGGGACTAAGACTGGCATGAGACATTCAGGACTCTGGGAAAGATGGGTGATTTTTTTCCTCTCTTGTGGGACTAGAATGGGCATGAGACATTCAGGACTCTGGGAAAGATGGGTGATTTGCTCTCTCTCTCTCGTGCGACTAGAACGGGCATGTGACATTCAGGCCTCTGGGAAAGATGGGTGATTTTTTTCCTCTCTCTCGTGGGACTAGAACGGGCATGTGACATTCAGGACTCTGGGAAAGATGGGTGATATTTTTCCTCTCTCTCTCTCTCTCTCTTTCTCTCGTGGGACTAAGACTGGCATGAGACATTCAGGACTCTGGGAAAGATGGGTGATTTTCTCTCTTCTCTCTTCTCTCATGGGACTAGACGGCATGAGACATTCAGGACTCTGGAAAGATGGGTGATTTTTTCCTCTCTCTTGTGGGACTAGAATGGGCATGAGACATTCAGGACTCTGGGAAAGATGGGTGATTTGCTCTCTCTCTCTCGTGAGACTAGAACGGGCATGTGACATTCAGGCTCTGGGAAAGATGGGTGATTTTTTTCCTCTCTCTCGTGGGACTAGAAGGGGCATGTGACATTCAGGACTCTGGGAAAGATGGGTGATTTTTTTCCTCTTTCTCGTGGGAATAAAACGGGCATGTGACATTCAGGACTCTGGGAAAGATGGGTGATTTTTTTTCCTCTCTTGTGGGACTAGAACGGGCATGTGACATTCAGGCTCTGGGAAAGATGGGTGATTTTTTTTCCTCTCTTGTGGGACTAGAACGGGCATGTGACATTCAGGCTCTGGGAAAGATGGGTGATTTTTTTCCTCTCTCTCGTGGGACTAGAACGGGCATGTGACATTCAGGACTCTGGGAAAGATGAGTGATTTTTTTTCTCTCTTTCTCTCTCGTTCCAGTCCGCGACCTGGGCAGGACAGAACGCCCGGCCGACAGCCACTAATACTTTAGTTCGGCGTAACCCGACCTGGGCTCAAACACGGATGCTAAGCACATATAAAGCAGCCCGTTCTCTTAAACCACAGCACTTTGCTAATGGTAACCAAGGACGGACAAGCTTAGATTTTGGGTGCCCTCATTTTAAACTATGATCTTTGTAGTGAGACAACCGCTTTAAACACAACAAAGAAACCATTCTGGCTGTGAAACGCGTTTCAGGTGATGCTCGCGGCGCTGAATGCAGAGTCATCGGGACTTTTCCAGGGTGTTTGCATTCAAATTTTAATGGGTTTTTCACTGGAATAACATGACAAGTATTTGTTCTAAAGAAGGATTTTATTTCCTTCTCATAGATCTGGCTTTGGATAAAGTATAGAAATAATTACATTTTCAGCAAATGCACTTAATCAAAAACTAGAACGTCGAGGGGAATGCGTCATGTTTGTCATTTTAGCTTCATTACAGGGTTTTTTCCACAAATGAAAAAAATATACAATAGAAGGGAAATGCCATGAAATAACAAAACATCCATTACTCACCGCATGTGGCTGCAGCGGCCATAAGGGTATACGGGCACGATATCACTACAGCCAAGAAAAGAAAGATCAGCACTGAAAATAAATGTATAACGCCGTTCCAGCATGGGTTTATGAAGGATCGGTCCTGTCAGACTAATCTCATCAGCTTCTATGAGGAAGTCAGTGCTAGACTGGATCGGGCTGAGGCACTGGATGTCATATATCTAGATTTTTCTAAAGCATTTGATACGGTGCCACATAAAAGGTTGGTAAATAAAATGAGAATGCTTGGACTGGGTGAAAATGTGTGCAAGTGGGTAAGCAACTTGGCTCAATGATAGAAAACAAAGGGTAGTAATTACGGTACATACTCAGACTGGATTGCTGTTACTAGTGGGGTACCACAAGGGTCAGTATTGGGCCTTATCCTCTTTAATATTTTCATAAATGATCTTACACAGGGATTGCACAGTAGAATATCGATCTTTGCAGACGATACTAAGCTCTGTAAAGGAATCCACACAATACACACAATAGAGGATAATGTGTTATTACAAAGGGATCTGGATAAGTTGGAGGCCTGGGCAGGGAAATGGCAGATGAGATTTAACACAGATAAATGCAAGGTTATGCACATGGGGAGGAAAAATCCATTCCATGACTACATGTTAAATGGAAAAACACTGGGTAAAAGTGACTGGAGAAGGACTTGGGAATCCTGGTGGACAGTAAACATAACTGTAGCAGCCAGTGTCAGGCAGCAGCTGCCAAGGCAAATAGGATCATGGTGTGCAATAAAAGGGGCATAGATGCACACAATGATCACATCGCTCTCCCATTATACAAGTCACTGGTCAGACCACACAGGGTGTATTGTGGACAGTTTTGGGCACCAGTGCACAGGAAAGACATTGTAGAGCTTGAACAGGTACAAAGGAAGGCAACAAAAATAATAAAAGGACTGGGTGGACTACAATACCCAGAAAGATGAGCAAGATTAGGGTTATTTAGTTCAGAGAAAAGATGACTTCAGGGGGACATAATAAATATATTTAAACATATTAAAGGTCAATATAGAGATCTCTCCCAAGATTTATTTATACCCAGGATTGTATCCTGGCATCCTCTACGTCTTGAGCAAAGAAAGTTCCTACATAAACATAGAAAGGGATTCTTTACTGTTAGAGCGGTGAGACTGTGGAACTCTCTGCCAGAGGAAATTGTCATGGTGAATTCACGAACAGAGTTCAAGAAGGGCTTGGATGCATTTCTGGAGCGTAATAATATAACAATTTATAGTGACCGGGATTCTGGAGAAGGGTCTGGATACATTTCTAGATGTAATAATATAACAAGTTATAGTGACCAGGATTCTGGAGAAGGGTCTGGAGACATTTCTAGATGTAATAATATAACAAGTTATAGTGACCAGGGTTCTGGAGAAGGGTCTGGATATATTTCTAGATGTAATATAACAAGTTATAGTGACCAGGATTCTGGAGAAGGGTCTGGAGACATTTCTAGATGAAATAATATAACAAGTTATAGTTACCGGGATTCTGGAGAAGGGTCTGGAGTATATTTCTAGATGTAATATAACAAGTTATAGTGACCAGGATTCTGGAGAAGGTGTCTGGATACATTTCTAGATGAATAATATAACAGTTATAGTGACCGGGGGAAAATTCTGTGAGAAGTGGGATTCTGGAATTACATTTCTAGATGTAATAATATAACAAGTTATAGTGACCGGGATTCTGGAGAAGGGTCTGGATTCATTTCTAGATGTAATAATAGAACAAGTTATAGTGACCAGGATTCTGGAGAGGGGTCGTTGATCCAGGGATTTATTCTGATGCCAGATTGGAGTCGGGAAGGAATTTTTCCCGAAAATGAGGACAATTGGCTTCTACCTCATGGGGGTTTCTTCCTCTGGATCAACACTTTAGCACAATAGGCTGAACTGGATGGACGTATGTCTTTTTTTTCAGCCTGACAAACTATGTAACTATGTAGCAAGGCGGACAAGAGTCGCCATGCTGGAGCCGCCATGCTGGAGCAGCGGGGATTTATCAGGTGAGTAAAGGATGTTTTGTTATTTTATGACACGTCCCTCCTTGGAAACCCCCTTATTAATAAGATGAGAGTCTCTTGAAGTTAATCAATAGCTTTGTGCTATTATTTTGACATTAAAAAGTCACAAATTATAGTGTATGTCATATTAGCGCTAAAATGTGTGACTTTGTGTTACGTTCCCCAGAGACAGGAAGTGACAGGGAGCTGCATATACTGTAGAGCTGTATCTGTGTGTCCAGTATATAGTATCACTATCAGGTGATACCTTGTCAGGTGGTTTATAATACCCTTTCTGAGAGCAGGATGTGATAGAGGAGAGAAGCTGAGATCTGTGATATATAGGGTTATATGATAGAGGAGAGAAGCTGAGCTCTGTGATATATAGGGTTATATGATAGAGGAGAGAAGCTGAGCTCTGTGATATATAGGGTTATATGATAGAGGAGAGAAGCTGAGCTCTGTGATATATAGGGTTATATGATAGAGGAGAGAAGCTGAGCTCTGTGATATATAGTGTTATATGATAGAGGAGAGGAGCTGAGCTCTGTGATATATAGGGTTATATGATAGAGGAGCTGAGTTATGTGATCTATAGGGTTATATGATAGAGGAGAGGAGCTGAGCTCTGTTAAAATATAGGGTTATATGATAGAGGAGAGGAGTGAGCTCTGTGGATATATAGTGTTATATGATAGAGGAGAGGACTGAGCTCTGTGATATATAGGGTTATATGATAGAGGGAGAGAAGCTGAGCTTTGTGATTTTATAGGATTATAGATAGAGGAGAGGAGCTGAGCTCTGTGATATATAGGGTTTATATGATAGAGGAGAGAAGCTGAGCGTGTGGAATATATAGGGTTATATAATAAAAGGGAGAGAAGCTGAGCTCTGTGATATATAGGGTTATATGATCTAGCTTGTGTATTTTTTAGACATTATAAAAGGAAGAAAGTGTAGCTCTTAGGCTAAAATGGGTTTGTGTTACGTAGAGACAGAAGCTGACATGGTGATATATTAGGGTTTGTATGATAGAGGATGAGATAACTATCTGTGATATTTTAGGGTTTATATGATAGAGGAGAGAAGCTGAGTCTGTTATATATCGTGTTATATGATAGAGGCGAGAATCTGAGCTATGTGATATATATATAGGTTTATATGATAGAGGAGAGAAGCTGAGCTCTGTGATATATAGGGTTATATGATAGAGGAAGAAGCTGAGCTCTGTGATATGTAGGGTTATATGATAGAGGAGGAACGGAGCTCAGTGATATATAGGGTAACATGATAGAGGTGATGAGCGGAGCTCTGTGATATATAGGGTTATATGATAGAGGGAGAGAAGCTGAGCTCTGTGATATATAGGGTTATATGATAGAGGAGAGAAGCTGAGCTCTGTGATATATAGGGTTATATGATAGAGTAGAGGAGCTGAGCTCTGTGATATATAGGGTTATATGATAGAGGAGAGGAGCTGAGCTCTGTGATATATAGGGTTATATGATAGAGGAGAGGAGCTGAGCTCAGTGATATATAGTGTTATATGATAGAGGAGAGAAGCTGAGCTCTGTAATAAAAGTTTTAAAAGTACAAATGTAAAACCAAAAAAGTTTTAAAAATAAAATGAAAAAACGAAATCAAAAAAATGAAACATTCCAAACAATCCCCTTTGGCCATTTTCCAAATAAAAAAAAAAAGTAACACATATTTAGTATCTCTGTGTCCGTCAAAAACTAATCTATTATAATATAGCATTATTTCGTACACTGAACGGTGAAAAAGATATTCCAAATGCCAAATTATGTTTTTTTTCATGTCCCCAAAAAATTGGAACAAAAAGTGAATCTACAAAACAAAAAAAACTACACTTCAGCCTGCAAAAAATTAGCCTTTCCTCAGGTCCATAGGCTGAAAAAACTTATTGGTCACAGGACATGTTATTTCAGCAAAAACGAAAGCTCTACACATTTGGAATTGTATCAACCTGCAGAATCACACACACATCATTTATATCAAAGAGGGAAATTCATAAAAACTAACCTACTGCAAAAAGTGACACAATTGCTTTTTTTTATGTTCCACCCCACATAGAACTTTTGGGGTTTCTCAGTTCATAGTATGTTGTAGTCAATGGCACCATTAAAAAGCACATCTTATCCCACAAAAAAAACCCTTAGGGCTTGTCCCCACGGTCCAGGTTTTCACCCGTTTTTTCAGACGGTTTTCAGGTTTGAAAACCGTCTGCAAACCAGGTGAAAACTTTTGACATGGGCCTCTGTGGAAAACCCACGCAGCAGTCCCCACTGTACAGGTTTTCCGTCAGCGGTCCGAAAAAAACATAGAACAGGTTCATTCTTCCGACTGGTTTTCGGACGGAAGACGAATGTCTATGTGAAGGGGGACGGCTTTTCTCTGCTAATCGCGGAGAAAAGCCGCCCCTTGGCAGCCGTATGCACGGCCCGAAAACAGTGCAAATACCGGTCGGGATTTCCGACCGGTATTTGTGTTAGGTGTAGAATTTATCTTTTTGTTCTACTCCTATTCAATTAATTGTCTCTGTCCAAATTGAGTAGCAAAGCTGTTAACAGCTGAGAGTTTAAGAAATACACGCCACACAGGTCTGTCTGGTGCATAGTTCTGTTTATTAACAAGAAGTTACAGCTTGATATACCTTTGACACGTATTAAGAATCACATGATTATTTTATCATAATATGATTGGCTAATTGGCTGTTGCTAAGGCAATTATACAGTAACTGAAACCACAGAGTAGGATATATAGAAATATAACGGTTTCCTTCTTTGCTTCTGCGCAATATAAACTGGGCGCTGGCTGATAGCAAATATTCTTGTATTCTTTTTGCATCATTCAAAAGAGGAACTTCTGAAGGCTTTCTCTTCCTGCTGTAAGCAGTGCTGTTGTTCCAAGTAAAGGAGTCTGGCACAATATCTGATGAACTCGATAAGGATGTAATAATAGAACAGATTATAATGTTTTCCATTAAATCATCAACTTGACATTTGCGCTGTGCTGTGTGAACGGCCCCTTGTATGGCTATGTAAACAGAAAAAAAAGGTTACGTGTCTTGGAAGGCTGGGAGGAAAAAATTTAAATCTGTTTGGTTACTATAGATGAAACTTGACACTTTTAGAACATTCTTTGGGTTTCAGTTCCTCGATATTTCCAAGATCTATACTTTCTGTCAGTAAATAGAATACTCTTAAAATCCTGTATTGGTCTCGGATGCCTTGGGCCCATCAGTGGAGATGGTTCTTGGGGCCTACATTATAAATGCTGTACAGAGGCTTAACTTAAAGATGTTGTCTCACTACAGGGATTGCTGCTTTTTATGTTAAAGATCTTGCAAAAACAAGTCACTTTGCAATATGTGTCCATTAACATTGTCCTACTTATTCCTAGATATCCCCTCTTCTAAGGGCTGCATCAGCTCCTCAGGTCACTATAGCTACTGACCTGTTTGATTTCTCCTGATAGGCTGCCAGCACTGGTTGCTATAGCTACAGACCTGGCTTCTACTGCAGCCTAGTGGAAGCCAGTAAACACACCCCTGACTTCAAAATGAAACCAAGAAAACAGGACTGAGGTAAGATGAATCAATGTAGTGAGACAACACCTTTAAAGCTCCGTGGCCCCAGTGCAAAATTCATTAAAGGGTCCCCACCAACCTTATGTCATTAATAATATCTCCTCATGCAATAGAAGGGCTTTTGGGACCCCTAAGGCTCCAGGGCCCGGTTGCAACCGCTACCTCTGCATCCCCTATAGCTACGCCCCGATACTAAATTTATCATACATGACTCTTGCACTCTGCCTCTCTTTCTCTGCCTTTCCCCTGAAAAGCAGCCCCAGCCCACCACCTCCAGGGGCTCTTGCAAGGGCGTAGCTATAGAGGGGGCAGGGGTAGCAGCCGCTATCCAGCCCTGCAGCCTGATGGGGCCCCAAAGGCCCTTCCGCTACAGTATAGTAAATGGCCCCATTTCACTATTTGCACTAGGGCCCAGAACCTTCAATCTACACCTCTGGGCTTTTGTTGGTTTCCTGACCGTCACAAGTGCAATCAGAGTTTGGTTGCGCCATGCATGGGTGTTCACTCCCTGGGCGTAAGCAACATTCAAAGACAGTAAGGCCCCGTTCACACGGCTTATTTGCCGACGGATTGGCGCCGTATTCCGCGCCGGATTTGCGCTTCAATACGGCGCCAATCCGTCGGAGTCATTACGGTAATCCACTGCTCTCATAGAGAACAGTGGATTCCGTCGCTCCTCCCCGCTCGGCAAATCCGCTGCGGGGGGGGGAGAAAGTGACATGTACATTATTTACGGCGCGGACGCGCCGTAGATACTGCATTGTCTATGGGGCCGGGAGCGGCGCCCCCGCCGCGCTCCGGCCCCGCCCCCGTCCCGCCCCTTATTCACGGCGGATTTGTGCGCTCAAAACGGCGCACAAATACGTCGGGAATAAGCCGGGTGAACACGGCCAAAGCAGTGATCTTGAGATGGCATCAAACATATAAGTAATTTGTATTACTTATCTATATACAGTGATTAAGATTTATTTACATAAAACTGGAAAACCCCTTCAAATTCTGGGTACAAGGAATAACCAAACAAGCAAGCACATGGACACGTGCGGGCACCATCTGTGTTTGTTCCCCATGAGGCATCCTGCAGATGGTAGCAAACAGGAAATACCCCAACATATTGATGTTTATTACTATGTGTTCATCATTTCCTTTGTGCATGCAGCTATGTAGCCCCCAGCTCTGCGTCTGGATCCAGAGCCTGTCCCAGCAGCCAAAACATATCCAGAACCCCCGCAGTGGGAGCTGACCAGCAGGAATATTCATAGTGGTCTGCGGTTAGTGAGGGTAGTTGTACTCATACATGTGGGAGGAATCAGCACTGCAGTCACTTAGGGTTTTCTCCGTCAATTGTGGTTAGTTTTGCAATTTTAAAACTCTAGAAGTGGGAGGCTGCCATTCTGTGACTTACGTGAAGTGGCGATGAAATATTTTCTGTGTTATTCTCTAAATATGTGGTCCTCCAACTCATACTGTAAAGAGAAACAGTCCTTAGAGAGTCACCACAGTGATTAGCTTAAAACAAGTTGGCAAAGGTAATAAAGACTATTACCAAAAACATTGCTGTTCTGATTTTGCTTCCTTTCAGACTTAAAGGGGTTGTCTCGCTACAATGATTGGGTTTTAATTAAAAGATCTTTAAAAAAACAAGCAGCTTTGCAATATATGTTCATTACAAATGTCCTACTGATTTTGAGTTATCCCTGGTAGTAGGAGTGCATCAGTTCCTTAAATCACTATAGGCACCGACCTGTTGATTTTTCTCTCACTGGCTGCCAGTCCTGGTGACTCATCAGCTTCTCAATACAGGTCAGAGCACAGAGCCCCTCCCGCACAGTATGAGGCCACTTGTGATGCTTCTGTAGGGGAGGGAGGGAGGGCTCTACTCCCAGCATCTGTGTCTGTGTAGCTGTGCTGCCTGGATTAACCCTGTGTGTGCCTGCTCCCTCCTGCTTTCTACACAGATTGAGGAGAGCAGAGGTGAGGCTGATCTGTGGTCAGTACCATGTGACAGCAGTGAAGTGTGTTAATATAATCATGATGTATCTGTGGAGATTTGACTATACTAATAGAACAGATCAGGGGGCATGTGAACGGTTCATATCCCTCCCTGCTCTGCTGTATTAGTGACACATTATGATTATAGTAACACGCTTCACAACTGCCCTGTGTCTGTTCTAATGGGAGGACAGTGTTTGTGTTTGTTGTTGCTTGAGATGTCCGTGGAGATTTGTATACTAAGCAGGGGGTATAGGAACACTTACATCCCCCCTGCTCTGCTATTAGCATACACAGCTTCACAGACCTCTGGCTCCATAGCCACTCATAGATCAGCCCTCTCCCTACTGTCTCCTGACTCTGTGGAGAGGAGCAGCAAGAGCTCAGCCACAGCAGCAGCACAGTGCAGCTGATCCAGCAGTGAGCAGCAGACCTAGGCAGGCACACACAGGGTTAACCCTGGCAGCAAACACCCTCGCCCTCCCCCTGCTGTATAGAAGTTACTGCAGTTGGAGGAGGAGAGCTGTCTGTGTGCTGAGGGGAGGGGGGAAAGGGGAGGAGAAGAGGCAGACAAGAAGCACGCCCCTGAATTCAAAAATCCTATGCTGCCAGACACACTGAGGTAGACTGAAAACCTGTAGTGAGACAACTCCTTTAAAGAAATTCTTATCCATTAAAATAGAGTGAGACATTAGTCCGTACATATACAGAGTGTCCCTGTTCCTATAGATATGGAAAATATACTCAGTATTGAGTTGCGGCGTAGCACGCTGTTCAGATTCGGTCCATGGCGCCGCTCATCTGGCAGGAGAGCATGGAGACGCCGACATCCGAGCCGAACAGGTGGACTCGCGGACGTTTTGGGGATGGCTCCTCCCCTTCCTCAAGCGCATAGCCCACAGGCACTGGTCACTCTTAAATAGACAGATTAAAACCAATAAACATATAACAAGTCGACATTTCTAGTGTTTAAAGGAAGACCCTCAAATTAAGATTTTCGTTAAGCCCTTTTGGAGTTAATGCCTCCAAAGTTACTATCCAGTACGCTTCGCGTCTGAGTAGTTTCATAGTTATTTGGGTAGGGTCCTCACAATATACCTTTTCAAGTATACACCACCGCAACTCTGAAAGTCCATGACCCATTGTTGCAAAGTGGCGTGCTACTGATCTTTCACCGAATGTTGTTTTTTTATTCTCATCATTACTTGGTTGTGCAACATGTACTTGTTGTATTTGCTTTTTGAACATTCGGATAGCGGAACGGTGTTCATTGAGCCTAACCTTCACTGCCTTGGCCATCTGGCCAACATAAACCTGTCCACATGGGCATTTAAGCATGTAGATGACACCGGTACTATCGCAAGTATGGAAACCTCTGATCTTAATGGGGTGGCCCTTGGTTGGGTGGCAGACATGATCCCCCTTTATGATGGCGGAACAGTTTTGGCATCGCAGACAGGCGAACGTACCGGACCTAGTTCTACTGAGAGTGGGCTGCATCTTCATCTTTTTTATTCTAAGGTCTGAAGAGACTATTTTTTGTCCCAGGGTTTTACCCTTTTGATACACCCATCGAGGTGGATTTCTAAATAGATAGCCATATTTGATATCGCTACGTAAGATGTTCCAGTGTTTTAGGATTGCTTGTTTGATTAGTCCTGCATGCCCATCGTAAGTAGATGTATATAGGAATCGCTGATCGTTTTGTTGTTTAGGTTTATTGTCTAATAAACTAGTCCTATTTAGGGTAAGGACCTCCATCCCCAGCTGTCTAATGTCTCTTTCGCTGTACCCTCTCTCTACAATTTTTTTAATGATGTTTTCCATATTCATTAGATAGCTGGCATCGTCCGAACAGATGCGATGTGCTCTGACAAATTGTGATTTGGCTATACCCTTAAACGTATGTGGGGCATGTTGGCTAGTACGTAATAGGATATTATTGCGGTCCGTACCTTTAGAATATAGGGAGGTGTGGAGAACAGCCCCCTGTTTCTCGACCCACACGTCCAAGTATGAAATCGCTTTAAGGTCCTTAGTGAGAGAGAATTTAATAAGAGGATGGATGCCATTCAGATATGTGACGAATTCCTCCAGCTGTGGCTCAGATCCTTACCACAGCAGGAAGATATCGTCCACATATCTGTACCATGCAACGATGTAAGCCCCGTATTCTGACTGGAACACTGATTGGTTCTCAAAGTGTCTCATGTAGACATTGGCGTAGCTTGGAGCAACAGGAGACCCCATCGAGGTCCCCTGCAGCTGCAAGTACATCCGGTCACCAAACCGAAAAAAGTTTTTAGTGAGCACTATGTCCAACAGTTGTAGCAGGAGGCCAATTTTAGAATTAGATAATCTTGGGTCCTGGCACAGAACCTCCCTGACCGCCGCCATCCCTTCTTCATAGGGGATATTAGTGAACAAAGATTTAATGTCTAGTGTACATAACCAAGTAACTCCTGTACAGTTAATATCTTGTATAAGCTTCAAAAAGCTTAAAGAAAACATCAATAAACTCAAAGCTACATTGTTACAAAATAAATTGAAAAAATTTGAAAGGGACATGCGGGACTATGCTGCTAATTGAGTTTACACCTGGGCTGAGGAAAGGCGAAACCAGAGAGGAGTATTTAGAACACAAAGGAGACGCAACTACTGGAGTTCGGCATCTTCTGGCACAGATGAGTCTGGGGCGCAAGATAGGATGGTACAAAGGAATGAAGGTGCCACTGCCCAAGCTAAACAAAAGAATTTTTTGAAAGAGAGAATAACTACAAGAGCAGGCGACAAAGCACTTCAATTCCTTGGAGAACAACAACAAGGTGCCATCCCCAAGAAAAACGCAAGGACAAGGAAGAAAAACAGCCTTCTCTAGTAGTGAACCTCTCCTCTAAGGAATTAACTGCAGCCCAACAAGCTGTGATTGACAAAGGATTGAACTTTGTTCCCAACCAAGATATAGGGATTTTTGACTTTAATGTGCATTTCTATAAATTTTGTCGCAATATACGTTTGAAAATGTTTTTTTCTGCTTCCCAGAATGAACAGGGGCCCAGGGGTGACCAGGGTAAAAAGATCTCCAAAAAACTAAAAGTGCATAGTCAATTTGACCCGCCGATCAACAGCTCGGCGCTTGATGTATTCCAACAACTTGTAACTAATGAAGTTACAGAACAGTGGAAGACTAAACGTAGACACACAAAGAATATCTAACTAGGCGTGAAAAAATAGCTATAAAACAACTTAGGGAGGATCAGTCGATTACCATTAAGAAAGCAGACAAAGGGGGAGCTTCCGTGGTGATGGACACTGGCCCATACCTACAGGAAGCTCTCTCCCAATTACAAGATCCAGCTGTCTATAGAGAATTAAAAGACAACCCAACGCAAGAGCTCAGTATTGTTATTCATAACGTACTACTAGAGGCAGTAGAACAAAATGTGATTTCAGAACAAACTAAGAAAATATTGACGAAAGACAATCCTCGTACCCCGATACTTTACATGGTTCCAAAAATACATAAGTCCATGGAAAAAACCTCCTGGACGCCCCATAGTGTCCGGCATCGGGTTGCTTCTCGAGCCTCTAGCTGCATACGTGGATACATACCTCCAACCCAGTATTAAAAAAGAGCACTATATTCTTCAGGATACGGGCCAATTTTTGAAGCTTATACAAGATATTAACTGTACAGGAGTTACTTGGTTATGTACACTAGACATTAAATCTTTGTTCACTAATATCCCCTATGAAGAAGGGATGGTGGCGGTCAGGGAGGTCCTATGCCAGAACCCAGAATTATCTAACTCTAAAATTGACCTCCTGTTACAACTGTTGGACATAGTGCTCACTAAAAACTTTTTTCGGTTTGGTGACCGGATGTACTTGCAGCTGCAGGGGACCTCGATGGGGTCTCCTGTAGCTCCAAGCTACGCCAATGTCTACATGAGACACTTTGGAACCAATCAGTGTTCCAGTCAGAATACGGGGCTTACATCGATGCATGATACAGATATGTGGACGATATCTTCCTGCTGTGGTCAGGATCTGAGCCACAGCTGGAGGAATTCGTTGCATACCTTAATGGCATTCATCCTCTTATTAAATTCACTCTCACTAAGGACCTTAAAGCGATTTCATACTTGGAAGTGTGGGTCGAGAAACAGGTTGCTGTTCTTCACACATACCTATATTCTAAATCTAAGGACCGCAATAATATCTTATTACGTACTAGCCAACATGCCCCACATACGTTTAAGGGTATAGCTAAATCACAATTTGTCAGAGCACGTCGCATCTGTTCGGACGATGCCAGCTATCTAATGAATATGGAAAACATCATTAAAAAATTTGTAGAGAGAGGGTACAGCGAAAGAGACATTAGACAGCTGGGGATGGAGGTTCTTACCCTAAATAGGACTAGTTTATTAGACAATAAACCTAAACAACAAAACGATCAGCGATTCCTATATACATCTACTTACGATGGACATGCAGGACTAATCAAACAAGCAATCCTAAAACATTGGAACATCTTACGTAGTGATATCAAATATGGCCATCTATTTAGAAATCCACCTCGATGGGTGTATCAAAAGGGTAAAACCCTGGGACAAAAAATAGTCTCTTCAGACCTTAGAATAAAAAAAGATGAAGATGCAGCCCACTACTTCAGTAGAACTAGGTCCGTACGTTTCGCCTGTCTGCGATGCCAAAAACTGTTCCTCCATCATAAAGGGGGATCATGTCTGCCACCCAACCAAGGGCCCCACCCCATTAAGATCAGAGGTTTCCATACTTGCGATAGTACCGGTTGTCATCTACATGCTTTAAATGCCCATGTGGACAGGTTTATGTTGGCCAGACGGCCAGGGCAGTGAAGGTTAGGCTCAATGAATACCGTTCCGCTATCCGAATGTTCAAAAAGCAAATACAACAAGTACATGTTGCACAACCAAGTAATGATGAGAATAAAAAAACAACATTCGGTGAAAGATCAGTAGCACGCCACTTTGCAACAATGGGTCATGGACTTTCAGAGTCTGCGGTGGTGTATACTTGAAAAGTTATATTGTGGAGGACCCTACCCAAATAACTATGAAACTACTCAGACGCAAAAGCATACTGGATAGTAACTTTGGAGGCATTAACTCCAAAAGGGGCTTAATGAAAATCTTTAATTTGAGGGTCTTCCTTAAACACTAGAAATGTCCGACTTGTTATATGTTTATTGGTTTTAATCTGTCTATTTAAGAGTGACCAATGCCTGTGGGCTATGCGCTTGAGGAAGGGGAGGAGCCATCCCCGAAACATTCGCGAGTCCGCCTGTTCGGCTCGGATGTCGGCGTCTCCATGCTCTCCTGCCAGATGAGCGGCGCCATGGACCGAATCTGAACGGCGTGCTACGCCGCAACTCAATACTGAGTATATTTTCCATATCTATACGAACATGGACACTCTGTATATGTACGGACTAATGTCTCACTCTATTTTAATGGAAGCTATTAAAGTTTGATACGTTTTATTACCTTGCCGGTTCGCTATTTATATTGACCGTGTACTGTGGGATTGGAGGTCCCGTATTGGAACCGAGCTATATATACTCAGTTGTGGATAAAGGAAGGGCTAAGTTATATAAAAAAGAAATTCTTATCTACTAGCACAAAGAAAAGAAGATAACCGCTCACAGGGAATCTCAGGCTGATCGAGGTCCGCAAAAACTCCTTCCACGCACGGTGCACATAGGAACGGACATCCGACTGTAGGTGTCCCAGCAAACAAAACGGTGACACTTGATAAATTCCAGCACTCGTGCTCCGGATTTAAAGATATGTATATAAAATGCACCTTTTATTGAAAGCTGATTAAAACCATGATATAAAATCACAGAAAATGCTGCTAAGTTTTCGCGTTTCAAGCCTACTACATGGCTCTTAGTCGTAACAAACACACAGCGAAACAAGCTTGCAATATAAATATTCTCCAAGACTAATTAGCCTACACACCTGAAACTTAACCTATTCCTAACCAGAAGGTAAGCAATCCATAATGAAAATATACAGAATTAAAGGGGTTGTCTCATTACATTGATTCATCTTACCTCAGTCCTGTTTCCTTGGTTACATTTTGAATTCAGAGGCGTGTTTACTGGCTTCTACTAGGTTGCAGTAGATGCCAGGTCTGTAGCTATAGCAACCAGTGCTGGCAGCCTATCAGGATAGATCAAACAGGTCTGTAGCTATAGCGACCTGAGGAGCTGATGCAGCCTATACAAGAGGGGATATCTAGGAATAGGTAGGATACTATTAATGGACACATATTGCAAAATGACTTGTTTTTGCAAGATCTTTAACATAAAAAGCAGCAAGCCTTGTAGTGAGATAACCCCTTTAACATAAATATAAACTGAAATACATAAAGAAAAGAAAAAATAAATACAAAATAATTATATTAGTATAAATACATTAGATCCGATTTGTAATTCAAACCCTGTGGATATCGTGTGTCAAGAATAAGGCCATGTTCACACGGCTGAAAATGGGCCGTATTTCAGTCATTTATTACGCTCCGGAGTGCGCAAATTACGGCTGGGATACGTCCCAGTCATTACGGTAATGCACAGTTCTCATAGAGAACTATGGATTACGGCTCCTCTCCCTGCTCGGCGAATCCACCGCGGGGGGGAGATAAGTGACATGTGAATTACCAGCGGCGTATACGCGCCACTGGTAATGATAGTCTATGGTGCCGGCCCCCCGCTCCCTCCCCCGCTCCCTCCCCCACACCCGCCCCGCCCCCGTCCACACGGCGTAATTGCGAGGCGTGATTACGCCCCGCAAATAAGCCGTGTGAACCCAGCCTAAGAATCCAATAAGCCGCTGAATTAGTGAAGCATTTCCTCCAGTTTCCACTGCGTATGGGTTTGTTTACGCCTTCAATAGCCTTAAAGAGGATTTATCGCTTCATCACTTCGTCTGTTTTTTGTACTTTCAATTTCTCAGTTCCTCAAATCCAGAGGCGTTTCTTCTCCTCCCAGCTCGGTGTTTCTTTCAAAATGTCTTTATTAGGTAGCACAAAGTACAATAAAATTACAAGCTATGAGGTACATTTTGCAAATTTTCATCAATAGGTTCAACATTTGGATACATTACGACTTGCATACTCCGCATTACCAATTTTCATTTTATGCAAAATTTAAAGAAAACCTAAACACATTAAAACTTGTCCGAGCCTCCATTTCGCAGTCTCATGTCCTTTTCAGAAGATCAATGATCATAATCTATCGGGCTAATATCGCCACAGTAACTATCTAGTTATAGATGACATTCAGGAGCATTGGACTTAAAGGTCTTTACTTTCCTTATATTTTAAACTGTCAGTTCTAGCCTCAGCTATAGCGCTAGGCTCTCTGAATGACAAAAAAAAAAAAAAAAAACAAATCACAAGGGCAAGAAGACTATATACAACATTAGGCTCAGACAAAACAAAAACATGACGTACCAACAAGTGCTCCATTCTCCGGGCCCACCCCCCCAACCCCTGTTGTGATAGTATGATCAATCTATGCGGCTCCCCTCTACCGGTACCTACATTTTGTTCTATTCTGCAGGGCCGGCACTTTGGTCACCAAACAATATTGTAGATGCTAATCCATGATTCCCATCCTCTGGACCTATCAAATCTCTGAGTCCCTTATATTGGAGCCTCGCCAATCAATATCTGCTCTTGGAACCATGTGGTAAATATAAAACATTCTTTTATGGCTTATTGTATTCTCTGTGGGAGCAGAGGGATAAACCTGAGCTCAGTGTTTATTAACTGAAGGGGGGTGACATCGCCCCCCCTTTACTGTTCATGCTTGCTCCCGAGTCAGTGTGTTTGTTTGAGATGAGTGGGAGGGGATACCACATCCCTGCTCTCCCCCCCCCCCCTCTGTCTGAGTCCACATGTTACTGTGTCATTCCTCTCCCTATGCAGTCTTATTTTTAAAGAGCTGTTTGTTTACATACCACAGGCCTGCATTCAGTCTAGACAGTCTTCTATGAACTCATTGCACTGAACTCAACTCCTCGCACAGCGGGTGGTTTGTTCCAGTTGAATCCAGTCTTCTATGAACTTATCCAGAGCACAGATCTGTCTCCTTTCTATGTTTAGATGCAGGAGCATTAGGCACCAAGCACAATTCTGCTGTTTTCTGATTGTAGACGCAGCTGCAGGGTTACTGTGCAGCTGCTGGCTGTGCAGAGTGAAATGCTCCCTGCCCCTTATACTGAGTGATAGAGGCAGGAATGCGCGCTCCCGTGAATACGACCAGGGGCCAGACAGAATGTAAATTATTAGAACTGTCAGCCAATGAAATGAAAGGAGGTGGGGAACAGTGTTTACAGAAAACGAAGATAAGGGAGACAGTGAAAACAAGACAGCTTTACAAATGACATCCAATTGCAAAGTTGCTTGTTTTCACTGTCCCCTTATTCTGAAGACCATTTAATGTAATGATACAACCACTTTAACCCTAAACTGATCTAAGTTACCTTGGTGAACATCCCTGAAATGTTTCCATGCCCCTGATAGATTACGCAAATTGGGATATTTGATCTCATGCCAATTTGATGTAAATTCTTATCTCCTGTTTGTGCATACAAACTTCCCTAGGTTAAAGACCACCTATCTCTCCTCTAGCAGCCCTGGCTGGGATGGTGACATCACTTCCTGCTGTGTCTTATCAGTAACACAGGGGGTTGTTAATGTTTCTTATTGACAAACTTTGTTGCCTTCTATTCTACTTTTAAAATCCATCCATCACCATTGTCCCTATAACAGGCTCAGCTGGGAATAGCAGAGCTAAAATGTCCATGATTGCTGTAGACCTGCCCACAGCCTGAACAGGAAGTGTGAGCCTGAAGCTGGCTGTGAAGAGCAGGCTCTCTGGAAAAGCATGGTGAGAAAATCCCTTTAATTTTATTTTCTAGCCTCTAACATATGAAATATGGACCAGAAAGCTACAACCCAGCAAAGAATACCCTAACCTGTTCTCCATGTACCCTGTTTCCCCGAAAATAAGACAGTGTCTTATATTATTTTTGCTCCTAAAGATGAGCTAAGACTTATTTTTAGGGGATGTTTTTTTTTTTCTATGAATAATAATTCACATTTATTGTTGAACAAAACATCAACATGTATAAAACTAAAACTATGTCTTATTTTCGGGGGTGTCTTATTTTTGGGGAAACAGGGTAGACACACATTTCCCCACAACGTGTCGTTCATTGCTGCAGTTGAGAAGTATTTGGACTTTAGTGTTGCCATTGTATTTTGTCTGAATCTATGTTATGTATGTAACCCGCCTGGAATAAATGGCACTTTAAAATAAATAATATTAAGGCTATGTCTACACAGCTGAGCTTTACCATCGGATTGTCGGTGGTTTCACTATTTTTAAACAGCTGAGAATCCGACAGTACACTGTGCTGCATAGACAGCAATGAAAACCCGTGCTCTAGTCTACAGAGCAAGGGTTTTTTAACCGCCATGTTAAAAATCCGGCGGAATATGCAATATGTTGCAAATTCCACCGGAGTATTTGCCGTCGATTCCCTGTACATTAACCCCTTAACGACCGTGCACCGTCTTTTGACCTCGACTGGTGCGGGTCTTTGTCTGCAGCGACGTCTTTTGGCGTCGCTGCAGACATCGGGGTTTTTGGCGCCCGGGTGCCGCAGAAGTGCTATGATCGGGGCTGTACTACACAGCCCTGATCCTAGAGCATCTCCTGCGAGCACCGTGGAGCAGAGGAAACCTCTGCATCCCGATGCTTTAACCCTTTGATTGCGGCAGTGTGTTACCGCAGCGCAATCAAAGGGTTTCCCTTGCTCTGTCGGGTGATCGGAACACCCGGTGACCCGACAGAGCTCGGGGAACGGCTGCACTGTCAGCCCTGGGGACCTAGAGTAGCCGCCGGGCTGTCTGTATAAGAAGCCAGTGACCAGGATACACTGTGTGCTGTCCAGATCACTGCCTGTGTCAAAGTGACACAGATTATAACGTATTAGCATATATGAATATGCTAATACATTACAAAGTGTAAAAAAAAAAAAAAAGAAAAAGTAAAACAGTTCTCCCTTCATGGGATAAAAAAAAAAGTGAAAAATATAAAAAGTGTAAAAAAAATGAATAAAAAAAAATTAGAAAATAAAAATAAATATTCAATAAAAAATAATTATGCATACATTACACAGAAAAAAAACCCTACACATATTAGGTATCCACACGACCTTAATAACCTGTAGAATTAATCTAACAAGTTATTAAGTGTGGAATGTGAATGGCGTAAAAAAGAAATGTAAAAAAACAAAAAAAAAATGTAAAAAAAATTGTGCAATTAGTTATCTACATAAATTTCTAAGTGAACTTAAACTATTCCCCCATAAAGTACAACTTGTCCCGAATAAAACGAGGCCTCATACAACTGCGCCCATTTAAAAAAAATAAAAAAATTACAACTGTTTGAAACGCAAGGAGGCAAAAACGAAAAAAAAAGTTCTGGTCATTAACTACTTTTCAGGCGTTCGGCTTAAGGGGTTCAACGGTATGGGCTGATGGCAAAAAACTAGAACTGACTGCGTTTCTTGTGCAAATCAGTGACAAAAAAACAAGTTGCTGCATAGGACAAAATGCTGTCAGCATTTCTCCTATGCTGTGTGGCCCTAGCCTAATTGTATTGCACATACCTCTTGCTCTCTGCCTCTCTTTCTCTGCCTGTCTCCCTGAAAAGCAGCCCCAGTCCATCTATTCTCAGTGGTTCACCATGCCAAGGGAGTTTCCCCTGCTCTCCTGTCCGAGCCTGGGTCTTTCTAGGTGATGCCACGATTTTGCATTATCCATTCATTACAGTGGCCCCTCAGGTTACAATGGCCTCAGGATACAATATTTTCAAAAGACAGTGCTCTTTCCCAGGACATTGTATGTTGAGTCTTGTTTCAACATAAAATGTCCCAGACATTAATCCAGCTGATTATCATGGATATTTTACTTGGAAAATCCCTGTATAAGTGAATTGCATGCAGTGATTGGCAGTCTATAATTCATCTCTACAGTACAGTGCAGTACTACATGTCCTGTACTGCTCTTACATGTGTTAGTGAGGTGCATGCAGTGATTGGCAGTCTATAATTCATCTCTACGACAGGCGTTACTACATGTCCTTACTGCTTTTACAGTTTAGTAGGGCATGCAGTCTTGGCGGCTTAGCACCTCTCTACATTTGCAGTGCGGTACATAGTCCTGACCTTTCATGAATTAGTGCAGTGCATGCAGTGATTGAGGTCATAGCGCCTCTTACGTACATGCGGTACTACATGCCCTACTTCTTTACATCTATTAGGGAGGTCATGCAGTGATTGAGGTCTATAGCATTTTCTTGATTACATTTCGTACTATAGCCCTTTTACTGCCTTACATTATTAGTGCTGCATGCAGTGATTGAGGTCTATAGCGCCTCTCTACAGTACATGCGGTACTACAGTCCTGAGCTCTTACAGTATTATGAGGTGCATGCATTTTATTGGCGGCTATAGCACCTCTTACATAATGCGGTACTACTGCCCTGTATGTCTTACATGTTTTGTGAGGTCATACGTGTTTTGGCTTTTATAATTCATCTCTACATACATGCAGTACTACATGTCCTGACTGCTTTACATGGTTTAGTAGGTGCGCAGTGATTGGCGGTTAATAGCGCCCTTCATACAGTGTGGACTACATTTTGTACTGCTCTTACTTTATTTGAGGTGCATGCAGGATTGGCGGTCTATAGAAACCTCTCTAAAATAAGTGCGGTTTTTCATGTCCTGTACGCTCAAAAACATTAGGGGAGGTGCAGGGTTATTGACGGTCTATAGAACCTCTCTCATACGGGGCGTCTTTTCCTGAAACTTTGCTCTTACATGTATATGCGGCACAGTGATTGAGGGTCTATAGCGCCCTCTACATACAGTGGGTACTACATGTCCTGTACTGCTTTACATCTATTAGGGGGGGTGAGCAGTGATTGACGGTCTATAGCACCTTTTACAGTACATGGGGACTACATGTCCTGTACTGACTTACATTTTTTGGGGGTCCCTGAGGATTGGTGGTTATTATGTCTCACAGTATATGCGGTACTACATGTCCTGTACGCTCTTACATGATTGTGTTTTTTGCATGCACTGATTTCTGGTCTATAGCACCTCTCTACATACAGTGCAGTACTACATGCCTTTACTGCTTTACAGTTTCGAGGTTACAGTGAGTGGCGGTCTATGCGCCCTCTACAGTACATGAAAGTACTACATGTCCTTACCCTTTGGGCACCATTTGGGGGGGCCCATTTTCTATATTCTTTTACTTATGTATAAACCCATGAAAGAAATGATTTCCAGCACCTCTCTATGTTTATGGAAGGACGCACTTTTTTCTGGATTAGTTTTTCTACTAAATGTGTTTTAAAAATTTTATTTAGCATTATTTAGGTCAATTTTTGGGGTTCGAACAATTTCATTTTTCATAAAATTATGCTCAGCGCACAATGTCAACCCAAACCAAATTATTTTGGGGCCCATGCACTGTATATCCATGCAGAGAATGCACAGCAGTACTACCTAATAACAAATATGAGGTAGCATAGTTATCTCTCCTGTCTTTACTATTTTCCATGCAGAGGAATTATTGGAGAGCATGTGAACCTCATTTAGGTCCTCATGTATGAAAACTGTCTGGGTCTAAGACTTTCTTTGTTGTCCATAGCAACCAGTCAGAGCCCATAGCAACCAAAAAAGCTCCCCTTTTGATTTTTTTTTAGAGCACTAAGAAATTTAAAAAGGACAACTCTGATTTGTTGCTATGGGCAACTAAGTGAGTTCTAGGGTATGTTCACACAACGTTTTTCAGATCCGTTTTTTGATCCGTTTTTCGGACCCAAAATGGATCCAAAAAAAAACAATCTAAAATGTGCGTGTGCTTTAAAAAATAAAATAAAAACCGCATTTCCCTTTCAGCGATATCCTTGCAGTTTAATTGGTTTTTTCAATTTTTTTTTTGGATCCTTTTTTAAGAATTGACATTCAATTTAACTTGCGTTTTTACCAAGTGAAATCCCCAAGGAAAACAAGGGGGGTGCGCTTTTGAGCCCGAAAAACGGATCCAAAACGAAACATATTTTTTTTTTGGGTATTTTGGGATGGCTTTTGATATGAAAAGGCCCCAAAAAAACACATTGGTTTAAAATTTGAAGTGTAATACACTAAATCAGCCCAAAAGGCCTCATTTGATCTAAAACAGGGGTGCAAACTGGGGCCCTCCAGCTGCTACGAAACTACAACTCCCATCATGCCACTGTATAGATAATACAAAAGCATGATGGGGTTGTAGTTTCCTAACAGCTGGAGGGGCCCCCCAGTTGACCACCTTGATCTGAAGAACTATTTTCTTTGGTTCCTAATGACCCAAAAGAGGGCGCTTCCCCCATTTTACATGTGTTTAAAACTTAAATCATTTTTAATGTATTGATTATATAAAAGCATTTAATATAAAGATGGGGGTTTATAGAAAATTTTGTTTTAAAAATAATAAATTTATTAATGTTTTAGATAGTTTATTATAGAATGTTGAGTGGTTTCAGTATAATACTAAAACCATTTGTCATGGGCGATTCCAAATTTTGTCCAGAAGCTTCTTATTGACCCTTGTTTCAACAACTGTGAACACTGACAAAGGGCCACTTTGGAATGTGTTGCAAATGGGCAAGTGAAGAGCAATTTAGGCCTGGTTCACTTCACTTGCAGGTTCCATTTGGAGCTTCTGTTGCAGATTCCATAGAAAATGAAGGACAATATAGCACAGTACTTAGTACTGTATTTGCTGTTAAAACAAAGGATATCATGATGAACACCATTGCAGTCAGTGGGGTCCATCGACAGCCATTGGTGTCTGTTGTAAAATGCATTGTGTTTCAACAGAAATTCCAACACAAATGTTAACCTTGCCTTAGAATGTATTAAATGGCATGAGACTGAAATCTCATCGAGACCCAACCTTGGCTTTATGATGGCTGCGGGTTATTATTATTATTATTATATATTTTAAAGCGCCATTGATTCCAGGGCGCTGTACGTTCAGGGGGGTTTACATACACTACCGTTCAAAAGTTTGGGGTCACTTAGAAATGTCCTTATTTTTGAAAGAAAAGCATGTTTTTTTTCAATGAAGCTAACATTAAAAGAGTCAGAAATCCACTCTACACATTGTTAATGTGGTAAATGACTATTCTAGCTGCAAACGTCTGGTTGTTAATGCAATATCTACATAGCTGTATAGAGGCCCATTTCCAACAGCCATCACTCCAGTGTTCTAATTGTGTTTGCTAATTGTGTAAGAAAGATATTTTGAACACCCTTGAAAACCCTTGTGCAAGTATGTTAGCACAGCTGAAAACAGTTTTGCTGATTAGAGAAGCTATAAAACTGACCTTCCTTTGAGCTAGTTGAGAATCTGGAGCATTGCATTTGTTGGTTCGATTAAACTCGCAAAATGGCGAGAAAAAGAGAACTTTCATGTGCAACTCGACAGTCTATTCTTGTTCTGAGAGATGAAGGCTATTCCATACGAGAAATTGGCAAGAAACTGAAGATTTCCTACAATGGTGTGTACTACTCCCTTAAGAGGAGAGCACAAACAGGCTCTAACCAGAGTAGAAAAAGAAGTGGGAGGCCCCGCTGCACAACTGAGCAACAAGACAAGTACATTAGAGTCTCTAGTTTGAGAAATCGACGCCTCACAGGTCCTAAACTGGCAGCTTCATTAAATAGTACTCGCAGTGTCAATGTCTACAGTGAAGAGGCGACTCCGGGATGCTGGCCTTCAGGGCAGAGTGGCAGAGAAAAAGCCATATCTGAGACTGGCTAATAAAAGGAAAGTCTGATGTGTTGGGGCAGTGAGTTCCAGAGAATGGGGGAAGCACGGGAGAAGTCTTGGAGACGGTTATGTGAGGGTTATTTTGTTATGTAGGCAGAGAATTACTGTAGGTAGATGCCGACGTAACGATATCCAGCTATTGTGCCGAGTCACTTCTGGCAGGCGATAGATTTGCTTTGGGCTTTAATGTGTCTCATGCTATTTGAGCCTGTTGGGTTATGATTACCATAATAGTGTATCACCAGATCTGGCTCCAGGAAACTGTATCCTGCTCTTAGAAGTTTGAATTATGGGAAAGAGACGTCGGCTGATTCTTTTGAACTCGAGCCCAATGTTCAGTACAGCTGAGCAAATATAACCTTATAATCATGCCTAATTCCCAAATAGCGACATACAATGACTTCAGTCGCCTTCGCACCCTGCGGAGATCTGTGTGAACAGGCAAAGAAAGAAAGTGCAACTCAAGACTGTAAGTGATATAACAAAACTTGTATTGTCCCGTTCCCCCTCACAATCCTTTATGATGATTGTAAGGACCTGAAGGGGTTTCCCATCCCACATTTTTTTATGACATATCAATAGGATATTCCATAAATGTGTGATAGGTGCAGTCCCACCTCTGTGACCTGGACCTTTGTTTCGAATAGGCCTCTGAAAGTCTCCATTCAGATTGGAGAGGTGGTCGGAACTTTTCATTCATTTCAGTGGGAAGCCTTATGGCTTTACTCAAGACTCCCATTGAAATGAATGGAGGGTTCTAACCACCTCTCCGTTCCAGGACACACTCTCAAGATATTTGCGGGTCTCACTGTTGGCACACAGTGATAGTAGATCCTACCAATATGCCATCGATGTGTGAAGTGGGCAGTGTCCATGGACTTGGGTTCAGGGGCGTAGCTACAGGGGGTGCAGAGGTAGCAGTCGCTAACGGGCCCTACAGCCTGAGGGGGCCCAAAAGTCCTTCTGCCACATAAGGAGACACCAGAATTGTAAATGGAACATGGTAAATGGGGGCCCAATTTCCCTTTTTGCACTAGGGCCCAAGAGCTTCAAGTTACGCCTCTGCTTGGGTGATAGATGATCATTCCTTAGAGCAGGCTTTGAATGATGGGGGTCTGACCCCACAGATCAATGTCATGGGCCAATTCTTTGTGTACACAGGCGCTCTGCCATGGATACAAGTGTGGTGAATGGGACTGAGCTTCAGTACCAAGCGGCGCTTGGTTCTGCATTGGGGACCCCACAAATAAATGTTTAAAGGGGTTTTACCACAAAATAAAATGTGCTGCACAGGTCACTCGCAGCTAGATACAAGCCAACCGTGCATCTGAATGAGGAGTGCAGTGCTTGTGGCCACCTCTCCATTCACTTCTATGGGAGTTCTGAATATAGCAGAGCGAGTGTGCCGCTTTAAACAACCTTTTGCTTCGGACTGTTTCACAGAGTCTTCTCTTTACAGCCAGCTTCAGGCTCCCGCTTCCTGTTCAGGCTGTGAGCAGTTCTACAGCTTCAGACTCCCACTTCCTGTTCAGGCTGTGGGCGTTTCTAAAGGTTGAGGCTCCCACTTTCTGTTCAGGCTGTGGGTGTTTCTTCAGCTACAGGCTCCCACTTCCTGTTCAAGCTGTGGGCAGTTCTATAGCAGCGACTGACATTCCAGCTCTGCTATTCCTAGCTGAGCTTGCGACAGGGATATTGGTGATGGAGGGGTTTTAACAGTAGGTTAGAGGGCTACCAAACTTTAAAGGGTTACAGTCTCTCAGAAAGATAAACAAGCTCCTGTGTTGCTAATAAGACACAGCAGGGAGTGATGTCACCAGCTCGGCCACTGTTAGACCATAGAGAGGTGGTTGGTAAACTAGGGAAGCTTGTGTAAAAAAGTAGACTATAAGAACTGTTTTAAATCTGAAGGAAGCAAAATCTGAACAGCAATGTATTTGGTAATAATCTTTATTTACCTTTGCCTACATATTTAAAGATAATCGATGTGGTGAGAAAACTCCTTTAAGTCCTGAAAAATCTAGAATTTTTAACAGGTGGTATATTTCAGTATTCATTGACAAGTATTATTTGGTGATAGTTAAAACGGCACAGAACTTTATACATTGCAGACAATGTTACACTTACAATTTCCTTGGACCCACCAGAGGCAATTGTTCTGGGGTCCCACCATCTAACTTTACAGGACAAATGCACGGTTATGTTCATGTAATCACTGCAGCTCATCTCCAAATTCGGTTGTCTTCTGCTGGACCCTGAAATATTAGATGTACAATATTGTGACAGAGCTAGGCCCACTGGAGGATCCTCTGGTACCCTGGTGGGCTAGTCTTACCCTGAGCGCAGATCAGATACCTTGTTACCAGGGGAAGTCATTAGTATAAGTTTTGGCACTTTATGCAATGAAAAGTAGCTAAAGTTTCCAAGTATTTCTAGTCTTAAGTTTCTGCCCTAACTAGGTAAGATATTTTTTCCACGCACGTCATGAAACATAATATGTGCAATTGTTCACAAAGTACATGAATAGAACGATGATCTCGAGATACTTACATAGCCGCAGCGGAAGTGTGAAGATAAATTGACTATTCAGCTGTACAGGGAAGTATGAAGGTGACTCTGTTTTATCAATTTGACTTTTAGCTACTTTGACTACAATGAATGTTTCTTTTGTGGCTTGCAGTACCCTCTTATACCACTATGTGGCGAGATGTTCAAGTGCAGAACTTAGAAGAATCATAGGAAGTCCTGATGCTGAGACCCCCAGCGATCAGCTCTAATCTGTGGGAGAACCCAGGTTCAATTCCCCTACAGCACTAGTATGGAGTAAATTAAGAATAAACAGTTTGAATTGAAATAAATGAACTAATAGTGTAACTTACAGACAGATTTGGTCCATCTGTGAGAGATGCATTTTATAGCTAATAAATGGAGGCCCAAAATGAGAGACTCTCATCTACTAACCCTGCACAGTTATATAGTCCATAAAAGAGCATTTCCACTTAGACACAAGTTATAGAGATGCGACCCAGCGTTTCTAGAATCTCAAAAAATCTGTTTGGATACAGGATGATACAGTATAAAGGGACAAATTACTGCAAAACTAGGTATTTTGGACATTCGGTACTTGAGAATCTGGGGCATACTGTTCTTGTTGAGATCCAGCTGGTACAGGTATAGCCCCTTGCACATAACGTTTTGGCACACTGTCCTTGATATCTATTGGGATACCATACAAATTTATTTTGACAGATACTGCGGCCTGGCAGCGATGGGGCCATAGAACTATATACAGTACTGTAGGAAAAATGTCCTAATTGGACTGTTTGCCTTTTTTAACCAATGTATACCGTTTCTACATCAGACACAAATGTGTGGTAGACTATGCTTTTGTGTCTGATGCAGAAACAGTATACATTGGCTAAATAGGGAAAAAATAGTCCATTTACGATTACAATTGCCCTATAGAAGTCTATGGCCCTGTCGCAGCCCCAGTCGCAGTACCCTGACTGCAGTGATCGAAGAGGCAGGGACAGTAATAAACCATCCCTGTCTTCTCAGTGGAGAGCCTGCTAATGCTGATAGCCGGCTCTCCACCTGCTCAGCTGCACAACTAGTTCCAGAATGTATGTGTAGAGATAAGCTGCTAACGCCTGGAGAATTATAGTCAATGGGTGATAGACAGGTAGTTAAAGAGCCTTGAAATATAACTTGGGATATTAGCCAAACCAGAGTCATCCATCTATAGGTAGCTGTCTTACAGTTTTTGCTTCTCAAAATAGAACATGGTCGGGGTTGGAAAGGAGACTTAGAATATAAGGGTTTATGATACCCCTAGTCTTGTTTCAAGGCCCTTCGTCAACCAGTGACTTACAGGGAAGCTACTGGTAATGAAAGTCAATCATTACAAATATTGCTAATAATCAAAGGCCAATATTACACACTTAAGATATATTTAGATAGCTACACCTACAGTGTGGAAAAAGTATTTAGTCAGCCACCAATTATGCAAGTAAAAAGATCAGAGGCCTGTAATTGACATCATAGGTCGACCTCAACTATGAGAGACAAAATGAGAAAACAAATCAGAAACTATATTTACTATTTTGCCATAGGCAAACTTAAACTCTATCAGTTCTCAATCTATAAAACACTAAAACGTAACTTTTATTATGTATAACACTTAACCTCTATACGCACTATTTAAAAACCTGATTTCTAACCTCTCAATTTATCCCTTTCTACTTCTGAAAGTCTGGTGGTACACCACCTATTAACAGGAAAGACTTTTATACACAGGAATTTACTAACTCCAGTAGGGGATCCCAAGCATCCCACTTGGGCAGTCGTCCCTAATCTAATGGACATAAACTATATAAGGTTTCCTTGTGACACCCTCTGCAGCGGGTGACACTTGTAGACAGAGGTGAGAAATCACAATTTAAAATGTCATTCCTTACCCCCCCAACATGTTTCACCAGCTAAACTGGCTTCATCAGGGGTTAGAGGTTCGGTCCCATGTGGTCTAAGCTCATTTCCTTTTATATCATGTTAGCTACACACCCTTTTCAGATGCTCACCAATTAGCCATCACAGAATCCACAAAACCCACTCCCCCTTCCATTTCCCCCTTTGCTTTCATTAATGAACCCATGTGCCGCTGTTTTCCACCATACTCCCATAAACAACTTTCCTTTCAGAAAAAGTTCACCACTCCCATAGCGGGCTTGCGCCTTATTTTTTCCATGCCGCCCGTGCCCGCGTACTGTTTCAATGAAGATATCTGCCCTGACTGTGATGGACTTCCGTCCAATTTCTCTCATAATTTTGCATCTGCGTGGCTCACCTAGAACGGACTGAGCAGAATAGGTGTTACATTCCACAGCACACTACCAGCTTTATCACCTCCCATGAACCCCTTCTCCTCCATGTCTCATATGCATATTCATAGGGAATACATACTCCATTGGACTGTACACTATTGTCTTAGTCTCTTCCTATAAACCATTCCCCTCTGTATCTAATGTACATATTCATTTTTAATAAAGCTAGGCATATTCTTAGGGAATACATAGGGAATACATACTCCATTGTACTGTACACTATTGTCTTAGTCTCTTCCCATAAACCACTTCTCCTCTGTATCTAATATACATATTTATTTTAATAAAGCTACAGGCCCTATGGTTTTTTGGAGACTATTTAACAAATCCAGAAAATCACATTGTCTGATTTGGAAAGAATTTATTTTCAAATTGTGTTGGAAAATAAATATTTGGTCACCTACAAACAAGCAAGATTTCTGGCATCTCACAGGACCTGTAACTTTTTCGTTAAGAGGCTCCTCTGCCCCTTCACTCTTTTACCTGTAGTAATGGCTCCTGTTTAAACTTGTTTTTCCGTATAAAAGACCCCTGTCCACAACCTCAAAACAGTCCACACTCCAAACTCCACATATAGTGAGACCCAAAGAGCTGTCGAAGGACCAGAAACAAAAATTGGGTAGCCCTGCACCAGGCTGGGAAGACGAATCTGTAATAGGCAAGCAGCTTGGTGTGAAGAAATCAACTGTGGGGAGAAATTAGTTAGAAAATGGAAGACAAGACCACTGATAATCTCCCTCCATCTGGGGCTCCACGCAAGATCTCACCCAGTTGGGTCAAAATGATCACAAGAACAGTGAGCAAAAATCCCAGAACAACCCGGGGGGACCTAGTGAATGACCTGTAGAGAGCTGGGACCAACGTAACAAAGGCTACCATCAGTAACACAATATACCGCCAGGCACTCAGATCCTGCAGTGCCAGACGTGTCCCCCTGCTTAAGCCAGTACATGTCTGGGCCAATCTGAGTTTTTCTAGAGAGCATTTGGATGGTCCAGAAGAGTTATTGGGAGAAATTTTCATATGGTCGGATGAAAAACCCAAAATAGAACTGTTTCGTAGAAACAAAAACTCATCGGGGTTTTGGAGGAGAGGGGAATGCTGAGTTGCATTTCCCAAAGAACAAACCCTACCTACTGTGAAGCATGGGGGTGGCAGCATGATTTCTTTGGGGGTGGTTTCCTGCAAAGGGACCAAGATGACTGATTCTGTGTTTCATGAAAGAATGAATGGGGCCATGTATCATGAAGAATTTGAGTTTCAAACCTCCTTCCTCAGCAAGGGCATTGAAGATGAAACGTGGCTGGGTCTTTCAGCATGACAATGATCCCAAGCACACCGCCAGGGCAACGAAGGAGTGGCTTCCTAAGAAGCATTTCAAGGTCCTGGAGTGGCCTAGCCAGGCTCCAGATCTCAACCCCATAGAAAACCTTTGGAGGGAGTTGAAAGTCTGTGTTGCCCAGCGACAGCCCCAAAACATCATCACTGCTCTAGAGGAGGTCTCCTGGAGGAATGGGCCAACATACCAGCAAAAGCACGTGTGCGCCAACCTTGTGAAGACTTACAGACGTTTGACTTCTGTCATTGCCAACAAAGGAGACAGAACAAAGTATTGAGATGAATTTTTGTTATTGACCAAATACTTATTTTCCACCATAATTTGCCAATAAATTCTTTCCAAATCAGACAATGTGATTTTCTGGATTTGTTTTCTCACTTTGTCTCTCATAGTTGAGGTCGTCCTATGATGTCAGTTACAGGCCTCTCTCATCTTTTTAAGTGGGAGAATTTGCACAATTGGCGGCTGACTAAATACTTTTTTTCCTCACTGTATATATATATACTAGTATATTTAGTTATGAAGATCCTTTTCCTTGCTGAAGGGTATTCCATATAATCTTGCTTAGCTAAGGACTTTTTTTGGACCACATTTCTCGGAATTGATATCTCCTGATTGTTTCGACAACAAGGCCATCCTGAGATAAGGGTGTCTGAGTTTCTCCTTCCCTTCTTTATACTGTAGCCTTTCACCGTAAGACAAGGGAGTTTGTTTTGAAGACTTCCCTATTAGCTTTGTAGAGAATTCGGGCATGTCCAGCAACCTTGAGGTTTTTTCCAGGCTCGCTAATGAGTTGCTTCATTATCTGTTTTTTTTTTTTTTAACTCTTTAAGCACCAGGTCTAAAAAGGCCTAATTAACCAGGTACATTTTTTAGTTTTTGCCTCCCTGTGTTTCGATAGTCATAACATTTTTATTTTTTAATGATGCAGTTGTATGAAGATGTGTTTTATGTGGGAGAAGTTTTTTTATTTAATTTTTTTGCAGCGTGAACATAAAAAAACTATTTTCTGCATTTGTTTTTTAATTTTTTTTTACACCATTCACATTTCATACTAAATAACGTGTTAGATCAATTCTATGGGTTATTACAGTCGTGTGGATATGTTTAGGTTTTGTTTTTTTGTGTAATGCATGCACAATAATTTTTAATTAAATATTTACAGAGTATTCATTTATTTTTATTATTCCCATTAACTCCTTAACGACCGCCTACCGTCTTTTGACGTTGGGCATTTCAGGTCGTTCGTCTGCAGCGACATCTATTGGTGTCGCTGCAGACATCGGAGTTTGCGGAGCTCGATGCTGCAGCAGCGCTGAGAACGGGGCTGTACTACACAGCCCTGATCCCAGCGCAGCTCCTGCAAGCCGGGGAGTGGGGGATCCTCACCGCAGCGCAATCAAAGGGTTTCCCTGCTCTGTCGGGTGAGCGGAACGCCCCGTGACCCGACAGAGCCCGGGGAACGGCTGCAGATTTCCCCCGGGGGCTGTCTGTGAATAAAAGCCAGTGACCAGACGGGACTGTTTCCCTGTCCGATCACTCCCTGTTTTCAGATTTGACACTTTTTATAATGAAATTACATATATGAATATGTAATACTTTCCCAAAATTAAAAAAAAACAGAAAAATTTTTCCCTCCCTTTATGGAATTTTAAAAAAAATAAAAAAAAAAAAAAAAGGGGTTAAAAAAAAAAAATTTAAAAAAATAAAAAAAAAAAAAAATATTTTTAAAAAAAAAATTGGCATACATTACACACAAAAAAAAATCCTACAAAATTTTAAGGGTATCCCCAAAAACCATAATAACCTGAAAAATTAATCAAACAATTTTAAAGTGTAAAAGGGGGGGAAATGGGGGGAAAAAAAAATTGGGGGAAACAAAAAAAAAAAAATTGAAAAAAAAAAATTTGAAATTTTTTTTAAAATAAAATTTTTAAAAAACTTTTCCCCCCAAAAAAAGGTACAACTCATCTCGAAAAAAACGGGGCCTCACCCAACTCGTCTTTGAAAAAAAAAAAAATTTAAACAACGGGTTTAAACGCAAGGGGGCAAAAACTAAAAAAATGTTTGGTCAATAACAACTTTTCAGGGTGGTGGGAAAAAGGGATAACTATTGTACTTTTTTTTTTTTTTTACATTTAAAAAAATGTTTTTAGCAATATGATCCCTCCTTTTTTGCTAAAACATTTACACCCTGTGTCGATGACACGGGCCCCCCCTGTCGGGGTAATAACAGTGCGCCCTGACACAAGCAAACCAGGGCAGATCCCAGGGGGCTACTCCGGCCCCCAAAAGGGCCCTGACTGTATGATTTTTCCCATTTGCTCCGCCCGGGCCCTTTTGGGAAAACCCACTTGAAAAATCCCGGGGGGGTTTCACGGACTAGAGCTATTCACTGAGACATCTCTAGGACGGAGCTTTTAAACCCTCCCTTCCCGCCCCCCGTCAAAAAGAAAATGGGATTCTTTAAAGGGGGTTTTTAAAAGTTTTTTCCCTTTGCGGGCCCACCCTCTGCCTTCTCATTATATGGATTACTCACTTTTTTTGTACTTGCAGCTTGATTAAAGAGTCACTAAAATCAATGTTTTTTTTCTTCTCACATATTGACAAGCAATATGCGACTATTATATGGATTTTTTTGAATTTTGGGTGTTTTTGGGGTGTTTTTTTTAAAAAAAAATTTTTTAAGCCCCCAATTTTTACAGTATTTCTGTCTGACTTTGCCTCGTGAGCTCTGATTACCCAAAAGCACTGGAGGATTTCTTGTTTGGTGCTCTTTATGATCGGCTTTTGGCTGAGAATTTAAAAACTTTTTCCCAGCGTTTTTAAGGCAATGTAGAGTGTGCCAGAATGTATTAAGCTGTTCTTTTTTCCCAGGCATCATACAGGGCCAGTGTAGGGGCCAAATTTCCCACAAGTCTGGCTAAAGGCACCCCCTTTTTACCCGGGGTTGGCTGTTTTCTCCAGGTCATACAAAACGGGAAAGTGAAAGAGCCAATACCACAAGGGGGGGGGGGTTGGCTAAAGGCACCCCCTTTTTCCCCTGGTCTCTTTTCTTCTGGGGTCAAAAATACGGGGCAGTGTGAGCCCAATCCCCAAAAGGGTCGGGGTTAGGCACCCCCTTTTTCCCTGGTCTGGCTGTTCTTCTTGAAAAAGGGTTTTAAACCAATAAAAAAGGAAAAAGGGGGTTTTTGGGGCCAAATTAACCCACAATCTGGGCTCAGGCACCCCTTTACCCGGTTGTTCTTCTGCGGGGTTAAACATAAAAGGGCATTGTAGAGAAACAAACCAAAAGTCGGGCTAAAGGCACCCCCTTTCCCCGGTTTTGGCTTTTTCTTTCCAGGTCTTTCATACGGGCGTGTAGACCCCAATCCCAAAAAGTCTGGCTCAGGCCACCCCCTTTTACCCGGGGCTGGCTTTCTTAAAATCATGGTGATACAAAAACCAAAAGGGGCGGGGGTTTAAACCCCGACTACACACAAGTTGGAAAAGGAAACCCAAACCCCCCTTTACCCTGGTCTGGCTGTTTTTCTCGGTCATACTTACAGGCAGTGTAGACCCAAAAACCACAACCCCGGGCTCAGGCCCCCAAACCTTTACCCGGGTCTGGCTGTTTTTTTGCGGGTAATACATCCCCAGGGCAGTGTAAAAGCCAATACCCCAAGTCTGGTCAGGCCCATTTTTAAACCCGGGTCTGGGGCGGGTTTTTCTGAAAGGTGTTTACATACAGGGCGTTTTGGAGCCAATACAAAAGTCGGCTCAGGCACCACCTTTACCCGGGTTTCCGGGCCGGGTTTTCCCTCAGGTCAAAAAAATACGGGGAAGTTAGACCCAATCCCAAAAAGTCTGGCTCAGGCACCACCTTTACCCTGGTCGGGTTTCTTCTGCAGGTAATACATACAGGACAGTGTTGGGGCCAATACCACAATCGGGGCTGGGAAAACCCCCTTTTCCCCATTGGTTTCCGGGCTCTTCCCCTTTTCCTTGGCCAGGAAACTTCCCCGGCGGGCTTTTTGTAGAACCCAATTAAACCAAACCAAAGTCTGGCTAAAGGCAAAACCCCCTTTTTTTCCCCCAACTGGGGTTGGTTTTTTTCCTGAAAAAGGTTCCTATAACTTTACAGGGCAGTTTTGGACCCAAATATCAAAAATTGGCTCGGGGCACCCCTTTACCCGGGTCTGGCTGTTCTTTGCAGGTCATCATACAGGGCATTTTAAAAGCCAATACCACAAAGTCGGGCTCGGCACCACCTTTACCCTGGTCTGTTTCTTCTGCGGGTTCCTTTACAGGGCAGTGTAGAACCAATCCCAAAAAGTCTGGCTGGGCCCACCTTTACCCTGGTCTGTTCTTCTGAAAGGTCATACTACGGGGGCGGGTAGGGGCCAATCCCCAACAAGTCTGGCTCAGCCCCCACCTTTACCCGGTCGGGTTTGTTTTCTGAAAGGTCATACATCCAGGGGCTGTTGTTAGGCAATTTCCCCACCCACAAAAAGGGTTCCCCTGGCTCAGGCCCCCACCTTTCCCCGGGTTCTGGTTGTTCAAAACTGTTCTGCCCCTTTGGTTTTGGCTTAAAAGGGAATCATAAAGGGTGTCCCCTTTTTAGGGAAGTGGTCAACCCCCCCAGAAGGGTAAAAATTTTTGGGGGTTAAAAAGTGTTGCACAAAAAAGGCTTATTGCCCCAAAAATTTTGGGAATTGACTGTTCATACATCAATAAACAAGTTTTTTGATCAAAAAAAAACTTGCACCCCCAAAATTAAAAATACACCCCCCCGCCCAAAATTGTCTAAAACCCCTTTTAAACCTTTTTTGGAAAAGGTAAATGGTTTTTTGGGTTTTCTAATTACCCCATATATAGGAAAAAAGGGATTATCCTGTTATGGTTTTTTTGGGCATTGTGCACATACAGATTAACACAAAATTTAAAAAAAAGGGCAGAAAGGGGAAAAAATTTAGTTTTTAAAAGCTAAAGGGGGGGTTTAAAATGGGCAAGTTAAAAGGATCATACCCAACCTTGCCCAAGGGGTCATATTGTGATAGCTAGATGACTGGGTTAGAACATAGCCATAATGGCAGCTCTTGTGGGGTGTTCCCAGTGTCGGACCCATCAGTGGATTTGATTCTTGGGGCCCACCGTGGAGTTGATTCTGAGGGGCACCGTGGAGTTGAAATTTTTGGGGGCTCCCAGTGGGAAATTTATTCTTGGGGTCCTCCGTGGAGTTGAATTTTTTGGGGCCCCCCAGTGGATTTTTATTTTGGGGCCCACCAGTGGGGTTTATTCTTGGGGGAACCCACCAGTGGGGTTGGGGTTTTTGGGGCCCCCTCATTGGGGTTTATTTTTGAGGCCCACCAGTGGGGGTTGATTCTTTGGGACCCCCCCATGGAAATTGGGTTCTTCCGAATGGGAGGGCCCCCCCCAATGGAGTTGAAATTTTTGGGGCCCACCATGGGGTTGAATTTTTTTGGGGCCCAAAACGGGAGTTGATTCGGGAGCCACCAGTGGAGTGGGGTTCTTGCAAACCCCCCAGTGGGGATTGATTTTTTGGGGCCCACCAAATGGGTTCATTTTTTTGGGGGGCTACCAGTGGGGTTTTGTTCTTGCTTCAGGGACCGGGGGTGCTGGGGGGTTTATTTTTCTGTATGCACAAACACAGAGCTCTAAGGGTTTTTAAACCTTTTTACTAACTTAAAATAAGCAAACTCCCGGTGCGGAGATAAGGGCTTTGCAGGGGGTGACTCCCCCTTGGGCAAAAAGGGGGCTTGGGGGAAATTCAATAAGAGAGGGGCAGGGGAGAGGTGGTTTTGGGAACCAAAGGGGAAATTATTACACTTAAAAATACTAAAAAACCCCCTTTTTCTTTTAAAAAGTTTAACCAAATCAGCAGGGGTTTTCCCGTAATATCTTCATTTACGTTTCCCTACATGTAAAAAGCTAATCATTGTGGTGAAAAATAAAACCTTTAATAGAAACAGTTGCCCTGTGTTCTTGAGGGGAAACAGAAGGAAGATGCTCCAATTTTCTTCACCTTTTAGATGTCAAAAGGGTTAAGCAGCTGTAATTAGGACAATATGCCGTGAAACACAAATTTTTCTTTTTCTTTTTTTATGAAATTTTTAATTCTTTATATTTAGAACAATCTTCCCAATTTTCCATAATCAAACATTAGCGAAATTTTATGTACTTTCACATAAAAAAAGAAATTCAATGGAATGTAACCTGGAACCCTCAATGGGGTTTGAATGTCCCAAAAAGATCGAAGTTTTCCGAAAAAGGTATCTAGGGTTTCGATCCCTTTTCAGCAGAGATCAAGGAGCCCCGGGTTTAGATGTCCTTTAAAAAACACCACACGACGTTTCGGGGGATAACCACCCCCTTTCTCAAGTGTGAGAGGGATCCTCGTACGTGGGTATTTATTCACATGAGTGCATGAAAATAATTAATTAAAACCCCCCTACAATCAATACAGGACATCAACATTCGGAACCTAGTAAACTCTTAAAAAATTAAAATACTATCTGTGCAAACAAAACATTATTCAACAACATACAATAAATATACATATTAAACATCTTTGTTAACCCAATATAAACCCTTTATAAAATAGAATCCACTATGAGGAAAATAAATTTCAACAAAATTTAAATTTTAAAATACTTTCCACAGGGACGTTTTCATTCCAGGTTACATTCCATTGAACTTTTTTTATGTTTATGTGAGAAGTACATAAAATTTCGCTAATGTTTGTTTTGGCAATTTGGGGAAAATTTTTCCCATAAAAATTTAAAAAATTAAAAAATATTCATAAAAACGCAAAAAGAAATTTTGTTTTAAAGGCATATTGTCCAATTTATGCTGTTTTCCCCGCAGGGGGGGGGCCCCCGAATGCCGGCAGTAACCTGGTAGTTTAGTGCACTTTTTTTTTTTAAGCCGGGAAAACATTATCTTTATCATGGTTGCTTTTCTGAAAAAAAGGGTTGGCTGAAGATATTTTCGGCAGATGATGGGGATCTACGGTATATCATACAATTGTTGTGAATGGGTTTAAAATTGGGAGGAGTGAGTTTCCCTACCCCCAAAACGCTACAGACAGAAATAAAAGCAGAACTAATCCCTTTTAAAAAGGACCTGTGACTTTTCCTTAATTCTCCTTTGTAAATCCTTTTTGTTCCTGTGAAATAATAATCTGCAGCCTCTTTTCCCTTTTAACTCTGGTTGTCGTTTTCCCCTGTTATTCCTCCTAAAATATATTACTAATCAGTCATGGGGTTACCAATTTGGGGGGGTTTCCCCACACATCTGACATTGTCCAAACAGTGATGACAGTCA